>JARYGA010018878.1:0-31183 GCA_030545235.1 Helianthus tuberosus | reverse complement strand
GAGGCATAGTAATATCCTTCACCAACCAGCAGAGCTCTTGCATCCTATATCCTTTTCTTGGCCATTCATGAGATGGGGAATGGATATAGTTGGAAAGCTTCCTAAGGCACCAGGTGGAAAAGTATTCATGCTTGCTATGACTGATTACTTCTCTAAGTGGATAGACGCTGAAGCCTTTGCTCAAGTCAGAGAAAAGGAAGTTATATCCTTTATTAAAAGAAATATTATTACTAGATTTGGCATCCCTTCTGAGATTATTTGTGATAATGGATCTCAATTTATTGGGAGTAGAACCACTAACTTTTGTGACAGTTGGGGAATTAAGATGATAACATCAACACCAGTCCATCCACAAGCTAATGGTCAGGCAGAATCATCCAACAAGATCATCATCAACAATTTGAAGAAGAAGCTTGGATCCAAGAAAGGAAAATGGGCAGAAGAACTACCTTATGTGCTGTGGGCTGATAGAACAACTCCCAAGAATGCTACAGGCCAAACTCCATTTTCTTTGGTATTTGGGGCAGAGTCAGTGATCCCTACAGAGATGGTGGTTCCAACTGTGTTAGTGCACTACGTCTATTGACTTCGTCTTGTATCATGTAATAGGATAGAATAGGATATTATGTGCACGAGGTTCGAGAAACTGAGAAATGAGGTTCAAGTAATGATTTCGCTTGAAATGGACTTGTGACAAGTTCAAGCGAAATTGACACAATAGATTTCGCTTGAACATGTTCTGGTCTCTTTCAAGCGAAATCCTCACACATATATATAGGGCACTTGTCATTTCATTCGGTACGCGACTTCCGAAAGTGTAACGAAGTGCTGCCGATTTTCTGTCAGGTTGTAAACATTGTTATTATCAATACAAGCAACAGATTAAAGAGTACAAGCTGTTTTCGTGTCCGGTTTACTGATTCCGCCTTTAAACTGGATGAAAAACTCTTCTGAACGACTCAGTCGGGTCAAACAACGATCCAACAAGTGGTATCAGAGCTCAGGACGAGGAGTTCATACTATTACAGCTTGATTCTACTGATTTCTCTCATTTCTACTCATTTCTTTTTATAATTTTCTGATCTGAACAAGTTTCAACGGTCGAAATGGTCTGATTTTCGAGTATATCGTGTAAAACGTAGTTTTAACAAAGCCTACAAAGATTTGGACTAAAACTCAGACTAAAACATGTTAAAAATTACCTAAAACTAGATTTCGCTTGAAAGTGTTCGAAGGTTACAGGTAGATTTCGCTTGAAAACATAAGGTTTAGCTTGAAAATCAGAGGTTTCGCTTGAGTAGTTCAAGCGAAATAGTGTTTGTGAATTTCGCTTGAATCTGTTTGGTTTTAATTACTGGATTTCGCTTGAACTCAGTTGAAGCGAAATAGGTTGCTATTGATTTCGCTTGAAACTATTGGATGTGATCTGACTGGATTTCGCTTGAGGTAGTTGAAGCGAAATAGTTGATTTCGCTTGAATTAGTGTTGTTATTTTAAGCTGATTTCGCTTGAAGCTGTATATACTTCAAGAATTTCGCTTGAAGTTGCTGAATTCTCAAAACTTTGAAAATTTCTAAGTGTTTGACTGATTTTTGTTCAGGTACGTTCAGGATGGATGATAATTTCATAAACCCGTTTAGCGATATGTACGCGTTCACTTCCGAATCGTCAGATAGAAGATCTGAGATGAAAGAATATTCAAAAGAGATTTCGGAGAATTTGAAGTTTGAGAACATGTACGGGAGCCAACAGAAGCCACCAAAGCTAATGAAAGTGGAAGATTATCATTGGTGGAAAAATAGATTTGAGGGTTGGGTAAAAGCTTTTGCTACTGAAAGCTGGTTAAAACTGACAGATGAATATGTTGCACCAGTAAAAGAGGGAGGAGAGTTAATAGATGCAAAAGATTTTTCAGAAAAAGATATAAAAAATGTTGTGGCTGAACATAGAATGATAACATTGATCAAACAGTCAGTAAGAGAGGATATTATTTCATTGCTCGAACAAGAAAAGACTTCAAAGAGTTTGTGGGAAGCGTTAGAGAGAAAATGTGTAGGAAGTAATGAAATTGTTAAAAACAAAAAGAAATTGTTGCGTAAAGAGTTTGATTTATTCAATTGTATGAAAAATGAGTCGGTTTGTATAATGATTGAGAGATTCGGACATCTGAAAATGGAGCTGATCAGACACCAAATCTTACCTTCTGAAGAGGAGCTGGTGGATAAATTGTTTGATTCATTGCCAAATGATCAAGAGTGGCAATACTTCGCTCTAATGTTGAAAAATACAGTCAAGCCTGAAGATTTGAAATTGGATATGCTGATTGAAAAGCTTGAAAGTCATGAGCTGGAGATAAAGAGATCTAAAGTCAACAATCCAGCTTATCAGTAGAATGTAGAGCTTTACTACAGAGTACCTCAGGCTGGGTCATCAAGAACAGCATTTTCTGCAGAAAGTTCAAGTTCAGTGAATAATGAAAGTTTTCACAGTGGTTTTCACAGTGGATCTTCTTCAAACACTTCAAACCAATCTGCTTCAAAGAATTTGTTTCAGTGTAACATCGCAGTGGATCTGAAGAATGGGCAGAATTTCAGCGAAGAGTCGGCAAAACAACAGATGGTTTTCTTGGCATCTGTACTTGAATCGTATGAAAGCCTCGTTGCAGGGAAGATTGGCAATACTAATTTGACGAAAGAAGATTATGACCAATTAGACCCCGAGGAGATGGAATTAATGGATATCAGATGGTGCATGGCCAGTGCGGTTCGTCGGGCACAGCGGTTCATGGAGATAACGGGGAGAAAGTCAATTGGTGGACCATCTACCAAATTGGGATTTGATAAATCCAAGGTGACATGTTTCAAATGCAAACAAAGAGGTCACTTTAAGCGCGAGTGTAGAAATGCGTATGCTGATGATGATTCTGAAAATCCATTCAATGAAGATTATTACAGGAAGGCAATTTACCATCAGAACAAGTCTGAGCCACCAAGATTAAAACAACCAGAAGAAAGATCAAGGGCTCTTGCAGTTATATATGATGATGAAGGGTATGACTGGAGTCAAGAGGTTCTACCTGAAGAAGATGCAGTTGGTTATGCATTTGTTGCAAATGATGATCATGATAGATGGTGGAGAAGAGACAGTGCAAGATGGGAGATTGGCAAACTGAATGAACCATTTAAGGAAGCACAGAGAGCCAAGAGATGGAATGAAGAACTAGAGTGTTACATGGATCCACAGGGTAATCCAGTAGTTGATCCATCAAAAGTGGATTTTGATGCTGTAACCAATGTGTTTCCAAGTGAAGGCACTTTCAACACAAGAAGGCTTTCTGATAAAAGCTATTTGCCAAATTTGATGATCAAGTTAAAAGAAGTTTTTGAAGCAAGTTTACCGAAGGTGGTAGAGATGAAGAAGAGAAAAGAAGAAGAACTGAAGAAGATGATTGAAGAAGTGAAGAATGTTGCAAAGCTTGCTGGAGAGGAACAGAAAGCTGAAGAAGAACAGAAGAATGCAGAAGCTCAGAAAGAAGAAAAGAAGAACGATCAGAAAGTTGAATCAGAAGAACCGGTGCTGAATGAGACCGAGGTTAGAAAATCTTCTGATCTATCTAATGTTGAATTGGTTGATGAAAAAGAAAACAAGTGCAGGAATTGCATAGAAATGTGCAAAGCCTGTACTGAAAAAGATGACATCATAAAAACAAAAGATATTGAAACAAGCAAACTTGAAAATGTTTTCAAAATGAAATGTAAAGAAATGATTGAAAAAGAAGAAATTTTGAAACTAAAAGTTGAAAAATTAACACAGAAATGTCAAGGTCTTGAAAAGGATAATGATGTTTATAGACAACTGTGTTCTACAAAATGTGTCGATTGTGTTGAAAAAGAATCGAAATTTCAAGATTTACAAAAACAGTATGATTCTTTAAAGTGGTCGAGTCAGAGAGTACAAGAAGCTTATGATACTTTGAAGAGCCAAGTCAAAAGTTTTGATCAAAGATTGTCTGAAACTTTAACAACCAAAGAAATGTATGAGAGACAGTTTAAAGAAAAGCAAATTGAATTAAACAAATGTTTTGATGAAATTGCAAATCTTAAACAAGTCTTGGCTGAAAAAGAAAAGGTTGTTACAAAACTTCAAAGTTATCATAACTCTTCGTACATTCTCGAACGCATTTTCAACATCACACCAGATGACAAAGATACTGAAAATTGCAAAAAGGGTATTGGTTCAGAATTTCATCAGGTACCACCACCATTGAGAAACAATTATACTTTTTATGATGAGGAAAAGGTGGCAAAGGGTTTGAACATAGCTGACCAGTTACCTGAAAGTATCGATGTGACTTACTCCAAATCTGATGATGCTAATGATTCAGAGGTGGTAAGTAAGGTTGTTGTTGTCACACCCCGACCGCGTAAAACAACAAATCGCGGCGGAAACATCGGGGCGTGTTGCAACAGAATTAATTGTTTCATAACCATGGCATACAAAGTTGTATTTTATTTATAAACAAAGGTGTTACATTGTTTCAAACAGGAAATTTAAAGAGTTCTGAACATAATTAAACATAGTCTATCTTCTTTTAAAGTCTAAGGCACAGGTCCGCCCTAGTATCATGATCAACATCCTATGGAAAAGCACCTGAAAACACATGTGAAAATAGGTACGTCAGCATAAAAATGCCTGTGAGATACATAGGTTTGTGAAAAATAGGATTCATGACTTATGTTTAAGAAAAATGTTTAGTCATGAACCTTGTAATTTGCTTTGTCTTGTAAATCATTTGAAAACAATAAGATCAGATGATATGTATAAGTAAATGTCAGGTTAAATAAATAACCATGTAAAAATGTGTTTGTATAAGATAAGTTGTTTGTAAATAAATGTCTTGTGAAAAGTATGTTATTTGTATAAAATGTTCTATGTCTCAAACTGAAATGATTCAAATAACGTTACGCCATATAATACCATACAAACACTTATATATAGGAAGTACCAGCGGCGTATCCACCATGCTTGTATCATATTACACACGCATCGTTACTTAATCACTTAATCAAACCAAACCAACCAATGTAAGAAGTCTATGTTTAATTCAATTGTCAAATGTATTGAATAATATGTCAAATGTAAATCATGTCAAATGTCTATGTCAAATATCCATGTCAAATGTCTATGTCAAATATCCATGTCAAATGTCTATGTCAAATATCCATGTCAAATGTCTATGTCAAATATCCATGTCAAATGTCTATGTCAAAATGTCATGTATGGCAAGTGAAATGTCTCAAACTAAACCATATGTACAAAAACAAAGTATTGAAGTAAAACTTAGTTTAAATCAAAGCTATGTTTTGTGTAAATGCATGCAACTATTTAATATGAACATTTATGCGGTATTGTGAATATGCATACATCCAAGCCTGGCAACTGTGGTGATAAACCCTTTAAACAAATTAAAGGTCTATCTGTCTTAATGTCAACGAATTCGGTCATTCCTTTCTGTCCCCTTACCCTGGGATGTCCGGAACGGGAGTTATCAATTCCTATGGTACCACTACCTACTAACGAACGGCATGATCGGTGTTAATGAATGTATTGTCCCATGTAAACAAACCAAATGTCATACCAATATGTAAGCATGTGAAAACAATGCACTAAGTATGTAATCAAATGAACATACATAGCGTGAAATGTCATGTAAAACGATGTACTAAGTAATGCACACAATGGGCACACCTAGCATGAAATGTAATGTAAAACAATGTACTAAGTAATGCACACAATGGGCATACCTAGCATAAAATGTAATGTAAAACAATGTACTAAGTAATGCACACAATGGGCACACCTAGCATGAAATGTAATGTAAAACAATGTACTAAGTAGTGCACACAATGGGCACACCTAGCATAAAATGTAATGTAAAACAATGTACCAAGTAATGCTCACAATGGGCATACCTAGCATAAAATGTAATGTAAAACAATGTACTAAGTAATGCACACAATGGGCACACCTAGCATGAAATGTAATGTAATCATGTACTATAATGTACTAACGAACATAGCAGTATATGATGTGAAAAACAGGAAAGCATGAAAGTAACAAGTAGGCACATGTGTTCCACCCCAAAACAGTTTGGAAAACAGTAAATGAGGGGTCTATGTACTCACTTGAGATTGCTCAGATGTCTAAAGATAATCACCAAGTAATGCTATAGATCTCGGAATCAAACGGCACCTAATATAGGTAACTATGTTAATAACCGGACCTTAATCGGATGATTGGATAGAATGAGGTTTCGTAAACCAAACGAGTGTAGAGACTCGTGTCATTTGGTTTAACAAAGCCTACATGCTAAATGAAACTTAACATAATCGTTTACGACCCATTACGACCCGTTTAGGAAGCTTATGCTACTTTAACGTGTCGTGCACGTGAAACGCGTTCGGACCGCCTAACTAGCCCTATGACAAGTGTTATATGCCTAAACATGTTACATAATCAGTTATGTGATAAAGGTTTAGGTTACATATGCTTAATTACCAATTATACATGAAAAGGGTATTCTGGTAATTTACCTAAGGCATATAAACTACCTATCATACAACTACTTAAACGATGTGACCATAGGGTATAACCTCGAAAGGTTATTCCCTACCTACTATGGTCACCTAATGTGTTTGGTCGGATCCTAATGATCGACCAAACTGGGTCGGGTTCGAAGGTATAGGCGATTTATTAGATCGCCTACCCTACGACCCTAGACAACGTGGTAATCAGTGGGCATAGTCCCAAGGGACTATGACCAACGTGATTACACTCACGTTGCGAAGTTCAAACGAACTTCGCATTGACCATTACTGGTCAACGCTGAAAGTCAAACAAAGTTTGACTTTCTGACTCGAAAAGCAGTAAAAATAAGGAAAAGAACGAAAGAATACCTACGAAGGGTCCCCGAATGCTAAACTCGATTCGAAAATCTCAGGTATGAAACAAACGTTTCAACTTAGAGTTTCTCAAATCAAATTTCTTGTAATTTTTGAAGCATGGGGGTGGGGTATTTATAGTTTTAGGTCCACCGTTAGGATCGTTTCATGGAAAACGTGCCATGATCCAAGCCGTACATGTGTTGGAAGCTTATGGTAACTAAAATTCCATCCTTATCACATGACTAGACAATTAGGAACATGTGGTTGTGGATTAAACATGTGAAATCTGCTATTAGAAACAATGCATCTGGTCTGGAGACCCCATACGCATCGTATGGTATATATACCATACGCATCGTATGGTGCAAGTTTGGCAGAATTACAGTTTTGGTCCCTGAACTGTATTTAGGCCATTTTTGACACGTTTAAGGCCCGTTAACCCCATTTCAAAGCTCAAAAATGAAGTTAAAGTATAGGGAACTTAAAATGTGCTCAAAAATATCACGAATGTCGGTTCGTTTGGCCGTACGGTCGCGATGTTTGGTTAATTACGACGGAACACGCATAAGCGCGAAAAACGATCCAAATGACGCGACGAATGGATTTTTCTAATGGCGAACACTAAAATAAAATATAGTCATGCTCACATAAATTTTTGGATGTCCGGATGTATTCAGAACGTAAGTTATGCGCGAAAATGCAAACTTGTGCACTTTTTGACACTTTTAGTCCCTGAATGACCCAAAAGTTTATTTTAGCACACCGAACCCCTCAAAGCCTATTTCTAAGCTATGTAAAGGATATTTAAGGTGTGTTTAACTTATGGTTATGTTCCAGAATGTTCGTTACAGTTCAAATTGACATACTTTCGCAGTTTGTCATATTTAGTCCCTGTAAGCGAATTAACTTGTTTTTGCCATACCAAAGCCTTCAAAACTTATTTCTAAGTTATGTAAAGGTTATTTAAGGTATGTTGAGTATATGTTGATGTTCCGGAGTATTTCTCGCATTAAACTGAGTACGTTTACGCACTAGTTTGCGTATAACTCTCCAGAAAGCGATGTAGAGTTTGAAATTACATAAAAGTCAAAACATGAAAAATGTAAAACATAACAAAACAAACATTGTGATCAAATAACATTGTTTTATTGATAACAGAACTGTTAATAGTGATTACAAGCACAGTTGTTACAGTCTCCCCTACTTGTGGAAATTTCGTCCCGAAATTTATTTAGAGGAAACTCGTGGAAAAAGATGTGGATATTTCGCTTTCATTTGATCTTCGCGTTCCCAAGTAAACTCAGGTCCACGTTTAGCTTCCCAGCGAACTTTGACCAAAGGAATGCGCTTGCGTTTAAGCCACTTGACTTCACGTTCCATGATTTCCACTGGTTTCTCAACAAATTTCAGTGTTTTGCCAACACGAATTTCGTCAAGCGGTATGGAGAAGTTCTCATCAGCTGTACACTTCTTGAGATTGGACACGTGAAAATTTGGATGAACATTTCCAAGTTCAGGAGGTAACTCAAGTCTGTAGGCTACCTTTCCGATTCTTTCGACGATCTTGAATGGTCCAACGTATCTAGGTGCAAGTTTTCCTTTCTTTCCAAATCTGATCACACCTTTCCAAGGTGAGACCTTAAGTAATACTCGATCACCGACTTGAAATTCCAAGGCTTTGCGTTTTGGGTCCGCGTAAATCTTCTGACGGCTTCTAGCTGCCTGAAGGTTATCACGAACTTTCTTGACCTTGTTAGTTGTCTCTAAAATGAGGGCAGGTCCAGTAAGTTGAGCCTCGCCAATCTCATTCCAGCAGACTGGTGAACGACATTTTCGACCATAGAGAGCTTCGAAAGGAGCCATTTTGATGCTAGTGTGATAACTGTTGTTGTAGGAGAATTCAATCAATTTCAGATGTGAATCCCAGCTACCACCAAAATCGATCACACAAGCTCTTAGCATATCCTCCAGAGTCTGGATTGTTCTCTCAGATTGACCATCCGTTTGCGGATGATAAGCTGTGCTTAGATTAAGTTGGGTCCCCATAGCAGATTGCATGGTTCTCCAAAAATGAGAAGTGAAACGAGCATCTCTGTCAGAAATGATGTTCAAAGGAACACCATGTCGAGCTACAATTTCATCTACATAGATTTGAGCAAGTCTGTCAGTAGGAAAATCCTCACGGATTGGCAAGAAATGTGTTGACTTTGTAAGACGATCAACGACT
Organism: Helianthus tuberosus; assembly: GCA_030545235.1. Taxonomy (NCBI): domain Eukaryota; kingdom Viridiplantae; phylum Streptophyta; class Magnoliopsida; order Asterales; family Asteraceae; genus Helianthus; species Helianthus tuberosus. The sequence continues at coordinate 22,012 of JARYGA010018878.1, read as the reverse complement.
ACCCAGATGGCATCATGACCTTTCTTTGTGCGCGGGAGTTTGGTAACAAGATCCATAGTAATGTTTTCCCATTTCCAAACTGGGATCTCTGGTTGTTCCAATAAACCAGAAGGACGCTGATGTTCAGCCTTAACCTTAAGACAAGTAAGGCATTTGGATACGTATAAGGCAATGTCTTTCTTCATACCAGGCCACCAATAATGAATACGAAGATCCTTATACATTTTATCTGAGCCCGGATGAATAGAATAACGAGACTTATGGGCTTCATCCATAAGCAAGGTACGAAGATCATCCTGGCTTGGGACCCACAAACGGTCCATGAAGTAATATGATCCATTGTCCTTCAGTTCCAAAGCAGGTGTTAGGTGGTAAGGAAATTCCTTATCCATCAAACCTTGTGAAACACAAGATTGTTGAGCTTGAGCAATGCGTGCTTGAATATCGGATCGAGCTTGAATAACAGTCTGAACACGTACACAATGAAGTTTAGTACGTTCCTTACGACTCAATGCATCAGCCACGACATTCGCCTTACCAGGATGGTAGCGAATTTCGCAGTCATAGTCGTTTAAGAGCTCAACCCAACGTCGCTGTCTCATGTTGAGTTCTTTCTGGTTGAAGATATGCTGAAGACTTTTGTGGTCTGTGAAAACCACACATTTTGTACCGTACAAATAGTGTCTCCAGATCTTGAGAGCAAAGACAACTGCACCTAACTCAAGATCATGAGTGGTGTAGTTCTTCTCATGTATCTTCAATTGTCTTGATGCATAGGCTATGACTTTGTTCCTTTGCATCAGAACACAGCCAAGACCCAATTTAGATGCATCACAATACACGACAAAATCATCATCACCCTCAGGTAATGATAGAACAGGCGCATCGCAAAGCTTCTGCTTCAAGTGTTGAAAAGCTTCCTCTTGTTTGAATCCCCAATAAAATGGCATTTTCTTCTGAGTTAGAGCAGTTAGAGGAACTGCAATCTTTGAGAAGTTTTCTATGAAGCGGCGATAATAACCCGCTAGACCAAGAAAAGAACGAACTTCAGTAGGAGTAGTAGGTGTATCCCAATCCTTAATCGCACTGATCTTGGAGGGATCTACATGAATACCTCGTTCGTTGATAACATGCCCCAAAAATTGAACTTCTTTAAGCCAAAATTCGCACTTGGAGAATTTTGCGAAAAGTTGTTCTTTCTTTAGGAGTTCAAGAGTAAGACGAAGATGTTGCTCGTGGTCAGCTCGCGTCTTAGAGTAAATCAAGATATCGTCAATAAAAACAATGACGAACTGATCCAAATAAGGTTTGCAGACCCTATTCATTAAGTCCATGAAAACAGCCGGAGCATTAGTCAAACCGAATGGCATGACTGTGAATTCGTAATGTCCATAACGAGTACGGAACGCTGTCTTCGGAATGTCTTCTTCTTGCACCCGAAGTTGATGATATCCGGAACGCAGATCAATCTTCGAAAAATAAGAAGCGCCTTGTAACTGATCAAAGAGATCATCGATGCGAGGTAGAGGATATCGATTCTTGATGGTAAGCTTGTTAAGCTCACGATAATCGATACACATCCTAAAGGATCCATCCTTCTTCTTGATAAAAAGAACGGGAGCACCCCAAGGTGAAAAACTAGGACGTATAAAACCTTTGTCAGAGAGCTCCTGAAGCTGTTTGGACAACTCTTGCATCTCAGACGGTGCAAGACGATATGGAGCTCTGGCAATGGGATTTGCACCAGGTACGAGATCAATACGGAACTCGACTTGGCGTACTGGAGGTAGACCAGGTAAATCTTCAGGGAACACTTCAGAATAATCCCGAACGACAGGAATATCTGAAATAGACTTACCCTTGCCTTTATCTTCTGTAACATGTGCTAAGAAAGCCACATAGTTCTTCTGCAGATACTTCCGAGCTTTAAAACAAGACATGAGTTTGAGACCACTGGTAGGCTTCTCACCTTGAACCTGCAGGATCTCGCCTGTCGAAAGCGGCACACGAACAATCTTCTTAGAACAAACTATCTCTGCGTGATGCTTGGATAACCAATCCATTCCCACAATGACGTCGAAGCTTCCAAGTTGCATAGGCGCGAGGTCAATAGGAAAAAGATGGTCGTTAAGATTCAACTGGCAGTTGTGAAGAACAGAATCAAGAATAATGGGTTCACCACTAGCAACTTCTACTGTCAAAGATTTGCCTAGTTTCGTTCTAGACACGCGAAGCATTTGCTCAAAAGATAATGACACGAAACTCTTATCGGCACCGGAATCGAAAAGAACAGATGCAGGCTGATTATTAATAAAGAACGTACCGTTCACCACATTATCGTCAGCCTGTGCCTCTTGGGCATTCATGTTAAAAACTCGGCCTCGAGCCGGAGCCGGATTCTGGTTCTGGTTGGCTAGCCTTGGGCACCGATTCCTATAGTGGGTCAGATCCCCACAATTGTAACAAGCACCTGGTGGGTATTGTGGTCTTGCAGCTTGACCCTGTTGCTGAGCAACTTGTTGAGCCGGGTTCTGAACCGCGGGATTCTGAGCAGATCGACAAACATTGGCGAGATGGCCTGATTTCCCACAGTTAGTACAGAAACGGCATGGAAATTGCGGCTGGTGGTGACTGTTGCATCTATTGCACAAAGGTGCATTCCCTGTATAGGGTTTCTTCGCTGGAAGCTGTGCGGGTTGGTTGAGAGCTGCCTGATTAGCTTGGGCAGTGATAGCAAAATTTTGGGAAGCCTTACGCTTCCTTGACCTCTTCGAAGAACCAGAGTTCTTTCCATTCAAGTTTTGACCTTTCTTGCTATCTTCCTTGTCAGCCGACTGCTTCTTGCCCTTGTCACCCTTCCTGTGTAACTTGTTCTTCCGGACCTGCGACTCAGTCAGCGTCGCTGAAAACTCGATCGCCTAACGAAGTGTGGCAGGTTCACTACCAGTAAGAATGTCTTGTACCGAGTCAGGTAGGCCGTCGATGTATCTTTCGATAGCCTTGTCAAGTGGGGTAACCATAGTCGGGCAAAGCAAACTCAACTCTTCAAACCGATCAGTATAAGCCCTATGCTCACCACTATCTTGCTTCAAAACATCAAACTCTTTCTCCAACGCTCGCTGCTCATGACGAGGACATAATTCCCTCATCATAAGGGCTCTAAGTTCAGCCCATGTCTGTGCGAGAGCAACTTCTGCACCTTGGTCCCTCATAACCCCGTTCCACCATGTCAAAGCCCTCTTCTGAAATACGCTCGAAGCAAACTCGACCTTGCGATTTTCGAGACACTGTACGTGGCGAAAAGTATTCTCTATGCTCTCAAACCACTGAAGAAGCCCAGTTGCCCCTTCAGAACCACTAAACTTGAGTGGTTTAGCCTGATTAAAATCCTTGTATTTGCACGGACCATTGTTGTTGTTGTTGGCTTGTTGCCATTGAGCAAAGAGATTTGGGAATTGAGCAGCCATCTGCTGCGCAATAATTTCTGCCAGCTCGGCAGTTGCTATCTGATTTTCGCGTCGAGGAGGCATTCTAAAAGAGGAAAACATGAAAGGAAACGAGTGAGATGATTGGATGAAGTGAATGAGATGAAACAAAATCAACAAAAGCAAAGATGGTGGTCATTCGTCCGTATCACAAAGCAAACAAACGACACACAGTGACTAATCAAAGTAAATGGGTCAAAAATAATGTATAATGAAGACATGCTCGCCTATAAGTGAACACTCACTCCAAGAATTCCCAGGTAAGCACAACTGGTCTCGCGTCTGGTTGAGATGTATACGAAGTGCTTGCCTAGACAGAAAACCCAGAATACAGGCATTCACCCTTCCAGTTTGCACATGTTCACATTATTTAAAACCCAAAACGTTTGACGGGATTTTTGAAAATTAGAAGGCACAAGGCCAAAAACCAATACTGAAATGGGTTCAAAACCATATAACAGAGGGTTCAAAACCTTGTAATAAATCATTCAAAAACAGATGATTGTTTTTCAAAAATCGATTCGGAAAATTTGGTTCTTGTTTTGATAATCACCTAAGGATAGGTGATATACATGTTTTAAGATCTAAACACAAGATAACTCGTGTTAGGTTCCTAGAAAAGTTATAGTCTAGGTCAAAGCATTACTAATAACCTAATTCCCTATAACCATTGGCTCTGATACCAACTCTTCTGTCACACCCCGACCGCGTAAAACAACAAATCGCGGCGGAAACATCGGGGCGTGTTGCAACAGAATTAATTGTTTCATAACCATGGCATACAAAGTTGTATTTTATTTATAAACAAAGGTGTTACATTGTTTCAAACAGGAAATTTAAAGAGTTCTGAACATAATTAAACATAGTCTATCTTCTTTTAAAGTCTAAGGCACAGGTCCGCCCTAGTATCATGATCAACATCCTATGGAAAAGCACCTGAAAACACATGTGAAAATAGGTACGTCAGCATAAAAATGCCTGTGAGATACATAGGTTTGTGAAAAATAGGATTCATGACTTATGTTTAAGAAAAATGTTTAGTCATGAACCTTGTAATTTGCTTTGTCTTGTAAATCATTTGAAAACAATAAGATCAGATGATATGTATAAGTAAATGTCAGGTTAAATAAATAACCATGTAAAAATGTGTTTGTATAAGATAAGTTGTTTGTAAATAAATGTCTTGTGAAAAGTATGTTATTTGTATAAAATGTTCTATGTCTCAAACTGAAATGATTCAAATAACGTTACGCCATATAATACCATACAAACACTTATATATAGGAAGTACCAGCGGCGTATCCACCATGCTTGTATCATATTACACACGCATCGTTACTTAATCACTTAATCAAACCAAACCAACCAATGTAAGAAGTCTATGTTTAATTCAATTGTCAAATGTATTGAATAATATGTCAAATGTAAATCATGTCAAATGTCTATGTCAAATATCCATGTCAAATGTCTATGTCAAATATCCATGTCAAATGTCTATGTCAAATATCCATGTCAAATGTCTATGTCAAATATCCATGTCAAATGTCTATGTCAAAATGTCATGTATGGCAAGTGAAATGTCTCAAACTAAACCATATGTACAAAAACAAAGTATTGAAGTAAAACTTAGTTTAAATCAAAGCTATGTTTTGTGTAAATGCATGCAACTATTTAATATGAACATTTATGCGGTATTGTGAATATGCATACATCCAAGCCTGGCAACTGTGGTGATAAACCCTTTAAACAAATTAAAGGTCTATCTGTCTTAATGTCAACGAATTCGGTCATTCCTTTCTGTCCCCTTACCCTGGGATGTCCGGAACGGGAGTTGTCAATTCCTATGGTACCACTACCTACTAACGAACGGCATGATCGGTGTTAATGAATGTATTGTCCCATGTAAACAAACCAAATGTCATACCAATATGTAAGCATGTGAAAACAATGCACTAAGTATGTAATCAAATGAACATACATAGCGTGAAATGTCATGTAAAACGATGTACTAAGTAATGCACACAATGGGCACACCTAGCATGAAATGTAATGTAAAACAATGTACTAAGTAATGCACACAATGGGCATACCTAGCATAAAATGTAATGTAAAACAATGTACTAAGTAATGCACACAATGGGCACACCTAGCATGAAATGTAATGTAAAACAATGTACTAAGTAGTGCACACAATGGGCACACCTAGCATAAAATGTAATGTAAAACAATGTACCAAGTAATGCTCACAATGGGCATACCTAGCATAAAATGTAATGTAAAACAATGTACTAAGTAATGCACACAATGGGCACACCTAGCATGAAATGTAATGTAATCATGTACTATAATGTACTAACGAACATAGCAGTATATGATGTGAAAAACAGGAAAGCATGAAAGTAACAAGTAGGCACATGTGTTCCACCCCAAAACAGTTTGGAAAACAGTAAAAGAGGGGTCTATGTACTCACTTGAGATTGCTCAGATGTCTAAAGATAATCACCAAGTAATGCTATAGATCTCGGAATCAAACGGCACCTAATATAGGTAACTATGTTAATAACCGGACCTTAATCGGATGATTGGATAGAATGAGGTTTCGTAAACCAAACGAGTGTAGAGACTCGTGTCATTTGGTTTAACAAAGCCTACATGCTAAATGAAACTTAACATAATCGTTTACGACCCATTACGACCCGTTTAGGAAGCTTATGCTACTTTAACATGTCGTGCGCGTGAAATGCGTTCGGACCGCCTAACTAGCCCTATGACAAGTGTTATATGCCTAAACATGTTACATAATCAGTTATGTGATAAAGGTTTAGGTTACATATGCTTAATTACCAATTATACATGAAAAGGGTATTCTGGTAATTTACCTAAGGCATATAAACTACCTATCATACAACTACTTAAACGATGTGACCATAGGGTATAACCTCGAAAGGTTATTCCCTACCTACTATGGTCACCTAATGTGTTTGGTCAGATCCTAATAATCGACCAAACTGGGTCGGGTTCGAAGGTATAGGCGATTTATTAGATCGCCTACCCTACGACCCTAGACAACGTGGTAATCAGTGGGCATAGTCCCAAGGGGCTATGACCAACGTGATTACACTCACGTTGCGAAGTTCAAACGAACTTCGCATTGACCATTACTGGTCAACGCTGAAAGTCAAACAAAGTTTGACTTTCTGACTCGAAAAGCAGTAAAAATAAGGAAAAGAACGAAAGAATACTTACGAAGGGTCCCCGAATGCTAAACTCGATTCGAAAATCTCAGGTATGAAACAAACGTTTCAACTTAGAGTTTCTCAAATCAAATTTCTTGTAATTTTTGAAGCATGGGGGTGGGGTATTTATAGTTTTAGGTCCACCGTTAGGATCGTTTCATGGAAAACGTGCCATGATCCAAGCCGTACATGTGTTGGAAGCTTATGGTAACTAAAATTCCATCCTTATCACATGACTAGACAATTAGGAACATGTGGTTGTGGATTAAACATGTGAAATCTGCTGTTAGAAACAATGCATCTGGTCTGGAGACCCCATACGCATCGTATGGTATATATACCATACGCATCGTATGGTGCAAGTTTGGCAGAATTACAGTTTTGGTCCCTGAACTGTATTTAGGCCATTTTTGACACGTTTAAGGCCCGTTAACCCCATTTCAAAGCTCAAAAATGAAGTTAAAGTATAGGGAACTTAAAATGTGCTCAAAAATATCACGAATGTCGGTTCGTTTGGCCGTACGGTCGCGATGTTCGGTTAATTACGACGGAACACGCATAAGCGCGAAAAACGATCCAAATGACGCGACGAATGGATTTTTCTAATGGCGAACACTAAAATAAAATATAGTCATGCTCACATAAATTTTTGGATGTCCGGATGTATTCAGAACGTAAGTTATGCGCGAAAATGCAAACTTGTGCACTTTTTGACACTTTTAGTCCCTGAATGACCCAAAAGTTTATTTTAGCACACCGAACCCCTCAAAGCCTATTTCTAAGCTATGTAAAGGATATTTAAGGTGTGTTTAACTTATGGTTATGTTCCAGAATGTTCGTTACAGTTCAAATTGACATACTTTCGCAGTTTGTCATATTTAGTCCCTGTAAGCGAATTAACTTGTTTTTGCCATACCAAAGCCTTCAAAACTTATTTCTAAGTTATGTAAAGGTTATTTAAGGTATGTTGAGTATATGTTGATGTTCCGGAGTATTTCTCGCATTAAACTGAGTACGTTTACGCACTAGTTTGCGTATAACTCTCCAGAAAGCGATGTAGAGTTTGAAATTACATAAAAGTCAAAACATGAAAAATGTAAAACATAACAAAACAAACATTGTGATCAAATAACATTGTTTTATTGATAACAGAACTGTTAATAGTGATTACAAGCACAGTTGTTACAGTTGAAAGTGTTTTGAAAGATGAGTCTACAAAAGGTAAGTCTGAATCACAGGATGAAGATGAAGGAAATTTTTATGATGGTTATTCGAAAAACACAAAATCCGAGAAAAGTTTGAATGATGATTCAAAAGGATTGGTTTATACCATGATTGGATCGGACAAACTATTCTTAGATGTTGTTTTCCCGATTCAGAATGTGATTTCAGAAAAGGTCAATCAAGTTTTCAAAATGGTTGAGATTGAGAAGTCTGAGATTCCAAAGTTTGCTGGTAAAGGTCATAAATCTTTTTATAACAAACCTGGTTTTAAGAAGAAAAACATGAAGGCTGGTTTGGGTTATAAAAAGAAACAGAATTGGAATCAAAGTAAAAAACCAAATGTGCAACAAAAGATGAGTTTTGTTCAAGGGAAAAGCTTGAAAGAAGAGGAAAAACTCAAAATTGGACAACAGTCTAATGAGGAGTTTGATGCTATGAAAAAGAAACAACAACAGGCCAAGGATGTTTCAAAGAAAGTGTGTTTTAAATGTGATCAGATTGGACATGTTGCACGAAAGTGTCCAAATCCAAAGCCTGTTGATGTTGAAAAACAGAAATCTGAGGCTGTGAAACCGAGGTCAACCAGATTTGATTTGAAACAAATTTGGAGGTTCAATACAAACAAGTTTGCTTCAAATCAAAATTGGAAATCAAACCCGAACAGGTTCGATTCAAGACAGACCTGGAATTTTCACACACCCAGATTCAGAACAACACAGAGTTGGAGAACAACTGTTGATATGATAAAACCTCAAGAGTTTTGGAAACCTAAAAATGTTATTCAAAATCAAAAGGTTCAAAAAGAGACAAATTTTTACAAAAGAGGTACTCCGGAAGGTCAAATGTGGAGTATTAAGAAACAAGTGACGTCTGTAAAAGATGAGAAAGTTGAAGTCAAAGTTGAACACGTTTTAAATGACAAAGAGTTTCCAAAATTGAATGAACATTATTGTATTGAAATGCCTAAGGTCCAACAGACCTGGGCTAAATTGTTCAAATGATTGATAAAGTTTGATTGTGCAGGTGCTCAACGAAGCTGAAGACTGTGAGAATGGTAGTTGGAGCAACCTGGCACAGGAAGAGGTTGCAGGACCCTGGTTTGGTTGAACAGGGAGTTTAGTTTGATTTTTGTACATAAATAAACAATATTTTCAAAACCCTAAAAATTTGAAAAATTAAAAACCAAAAATATGTTTTTAGTTTGTTAAAATTTGAAAAACCAAAAATATGTTGTTTTTTAATTTTGTTTGAATGTATGTTGATCGAATATGCCGAAACCCTCACGGCTGAACAAACATGATTACTTTCATCAGATTGAAAAACGGTTTTCAAACTGTTAAGATCAATGGGTTGTAAATCATGGGGGTATGTTATATTTTCTGCTAAAAGTGATATAATTTCTGCAAAACAGAGCATGTGAAGCAGAAAATGGATGGCGAGACAAAGCTATCAGTGTTGGTTGTCAAATTTTCTTTATATGATTTTGCATTTTAGGGGGAGTAATATTGTTAGAAAATCCAAAAACATTTGAAAATTTGAAAAAGCCAAAAACATGATAAAATTGAAAATTGAGTTTTGCGTAAAAAGAGGAAATGATAGTACATCAGTAGACAGTTACAGTACGCTAAAGAAATGGAAAGTATAAAAGTGTTAAACAATCTTACTGATGATGTGTCGATAGGTTTTCGCACATTTAGTAGATTTATTCGGGATATAAACCTAAAAATTCAAACTTGTGAATTCGTGGGGAACACTACTTGGATATATAGGTAACCCCTGAAATCTCGTTTGAAAGGTCTCTTAATCTGATATACTAGGTCTTTATACTCTATGATATCTGGGGTATTATTCCGGGACTTCTGCTGAACGGTAGTTCTGACCTAGTCCCTGGCTAATACTTGCTGCAATGCTTGAAACACAGCATTAAACCCTCAGCATGCTGAAACAATAAAATTGATAAATGCTGCTGTTGTAAGCGAAAAGATCCTCTAAAGGGGACATACCGAAAAGTCGAAGCTGATATCTCTCTGCGTATACGGAAGTATCGATCTGAGATCCCTCGGCCCTCGCATACCTAAATTATATACAGATATCATTGTAGTATTCTCACCTGTAAGACTGATTATTGGGATTCTGGATACGGGAGTATATTCAAGAGGTGGGACACATGAATGATCTAAGTTCATAATTCATCTAAATCGTATCCTGAGTAAATTGAAATTTGTGTGAGAATTTAAGATGGATCAGTATATCGACAATCGAAGTAAATTGTTTAAGTCTGAGTGTGAAATTAAGCTCAACGGTACTTGTGACTTGTCATAAACTGATATGATCCTCTGACACATACTCAAAACAAAAATATTGTTTGTAAATATGTTTGTACATATTTCTTTATTGCTTTATATTTTCAGAAAATACAAAAAGATTTTTGATTCTGCTTTATTTTCGACAACTGATGTCTGAGAACTGAGTTTTAAAATCTAAGTATGCTGATTGTGTTTCTGAAAATGAAACAAGTTCATTAATTTGAAACTTGAAGTTTTAAAATCAAAAACAGTTTGTGATATCTCCAAGGTCATTAACTTGAACTTGGATGATAAACTGTGAGGGAGTTGGATTCTTTAACATTGCTAAATCTATGAAGTTTGTTGATAGGGGGAGTGGATTAGAGAATTTGATTGAGAATTCAAAATGTTGTTACTCATACATGTTTGAGAAATTGCAGATGATAGTCCAGATTATGATCCCGAGAGCAAAGTCTAAGGGGGAGTCTGAAGACAAGCTTGAAACATGAAAGAGCTTGTTGATGGAAAGCTAGGTGTCGATCCCAAAGCACGGAAGCTTAACGAAAGGGGGAGCCTGAAGCTGATGGAAGAAGAGAAAGATTATTAGATGCTTACAATGTTACAACTTAAATGAGAAGGCAGAATGATCAAGACTGAAGAAGGTGTCATAACAGAGATTAGTCACTGAAGACTGCGTCAATATCCGAGGGGGAGTCTGTTAGTGCACTACGTCTATTGACTTCGTCCTGTATCATGTAATAGGATAGAATAGGATATTCTGTGCACGAGGTTCGAGAAACTGAGAAATGAGGTTCAAGTAATGATTTCGCTTGAAATGGACTTGTGACAAGTTCAAGCGAAATTGACACAATAGATTTCGCTTGAACATGTTCTGGTCTCTTTCAAGCGAAATCCTCAAATATATATATAGGGCACTTGTCATTTCATTCGGTACGCGACTTCCGAAAGTGTAACGAAGTGCTGCCGATTTTCTGTCAGGTTGTAAACATTGTTATTATCAATACAAGCAACAGATTAAAGAGTACAAGCTGTTTTCGTGTCCGGTTTACTGATTCCGCCTTTAAACTGGATGAAAAACTCTTCTGAACGACTCAGTCGGGTCAAACAACGATCCAACAAACTGCAAGAACAAGCGTTCGTGATCCTGAAGAAAATGCTGAAAACTTGATTCAAGACTTGGATACTATAGAAGAAATCAGGGATTTAGCAAGGATAAGGATGGCCAGTTATCAACAAAGGATGGCTGGAGCCTACAACAAAAATGTCAGGCTCAGGAAATTCCAAGTTGGGGATATGGTATTAAGGAAAGCATTTCAAAACACCACCAATCCTGCTGATGGAAAGCTAGCACCAAAGTGGGAAGGCCTCTATTTGATTGAAGCTGAAGCTGAAGCTGGAAAGGGGGCATATCGATTGCTAACAATGGAGGGTGATTTGTTACCTAGAGCTTGGAATGCTGTCCATTTGAAGAAATATTTCATGTGATCATGATCCATGATCCTTACCAGACAAGTATCCTTGAAGGATCCCCGCTGACAGATGATCCTCTTTCTGGTAACATTCCAATCTTAAACTATTTCATTCTTTTTATTCTTACAATGATAAGGATTCTGCGTCCTATATCCTCCTTTTACTTGATTCTGAGTTTTGTAGGTTCAGGCATCTTTAACTAAGCGTTGAGTATCCACAGAAGTATCCAGTTGTTTGGGCTAGTCCCCAGTTTGGGCCTGTCCCCAGTTTCGCAAGTAGCGCATGATGATCCTGGTATAGTTCATGGCAATGGGACCAGTACCCGCTTTAGGGGCTGACAATTTCGTTGTACTGGCTATATTCAGGATCCTACGTATAATGGTAGACGTACCATACATCTGTTCCTAAGGTTTCTAACGTTTTCACGTTAGCTAAGGTTTTGGCATTTTCATGTCACTAAGTTTGGGTAGTCGCCAGTAAGGGCCATACTCCAGTCTACATACGATCCTTTGGGCTTGTCCCCAGTTATCCTTTGGGCTTGTCCCCAGCTATCCTTTGGGCTTGTCCCCAGTTATCCTTTGGGCTTGTCCCCAGTTACCTTTTGGGCTTATCCCTAGTATATTGGGCTTGTCCCCAGAATTGTTGGGCTTGACCCCAGTTACTAACATTCATCTTTTATTGGCTCAGTCCCAAGTGATATCTTATTTCAGGTTTGTGAAGATAAATAACCAAGGATTCTTACTTTCAACTAAGGTTTGTATCTTGGGTTATCCTAATTTTAAGTGTTAAAGGATAGGATCCTAACTTGGATTCTCAGGTATGATCCTTAACTGTTTTGATTTTATTCATTATGTGTTTGAGTGACACTTATCCTTTGACAACTGAAATTATGATCCTTAAATAATTTTTTTTTTTTGTGATCCTTGATGATATCCTTAACTCTTAAGGGATATTTTTAAAATTTTTCCTTACTTGATGAGTTTAAACGACATGAACATCACAATAGATTGAAAAATAAAATAACAATAAGGATATCAACGCAGGATATAGCCAGAAAGTTAAAGTCATTTTATTCACAAAAGCTTGAACCCTTTTAAGGTTGTCAAAATTGCCAACCCACGTTTCTACCAGCAAAACGTGGCCCGTCCACATGGGTTGGCAAAGGGTGTCCATTGTTCGTAGGTCTAACAAGTGCAGGAAATTAAAGACGGCAGGATCACAATGGTTTCATGCCCCAAACAGAGGATCCCTCCACCATTTGTAATCCTACTTATTGTTCAAAGGATCATCCATGATCCTCAACCCTAATTACTATTGTTCAAATACAGACCAACCATTGTTTATCAAAACATCATCAAAACAAAAAAAAAAACCATAACCAAACTAAAAAATGGGCTCCGGCTACGTCTAGAAATGTCCTTCATCGCCCATTGTTGCAGCCTACACCTTCGCTGCACCATCATCTCCAGCTCCACTAGCTTCACCACCATGATCCTTGCCACTACCACTAGCCTCAATTGCCAGAACCTCATCAGCCCCATCCTCATCCTCCAATTCAGCCAGCCTGGCCTTCCAGCCTTCCACATCCCAGCTGCTCCTATCAAAGGAAGGATCCTGAGCTTCTTGAGCGATTTGTAGCTTGGTCTTGTACATGGCTATGGCAGCGGAGACCTTGGCATCCTCTGTGATTTCGTGCTTTTCATAATCGAAGTTGATCAGGATTGTAGCTGTCTGAGCTTTGGCATCTTTGAGATCCTTTTGGAGGTCAGCAATCTTAAGATCCTTGAGCAATGCGACTTGTTGGAGGTCAGCAATCTTCTTGTCCTGCTCCTCGACATGCCCAACATAGTCTTCAATCTCAGTAAATTTCTACAAAGGAGATAAAGAATGGTTCAAGAACAGATGATCCTCAAATAAGCTGGATACCTAAAGCAGGGACAAGGATCCTTACCTCATTGAAGTACTCAAGGAACTGATAACGGATCAGGGGCAGACCTTGCAGATCCTCAGCTTCGGAGGCTTTTCTTTTCTTACCACCCCTTCCTTTAGTGGGTGCCTTTGGGATCGAAGCAGTTGGGCTGGCAGGAAGTTTTTTCTTGGAGGATCGGACGGTGTCAAGCTCAGTGACACTAAATTTGGAAGCGGATCTTGATGATTTTCCAGCGCCTACACACCCAAAACAGATAAGTGTCCTAATTCTATTCATATATAACTATTTATTTAAACATTTGAATATAAAAAGAATAGGATACTTACTTGACATGGTGACAGAGCCTGAGGATACCTCTTGTGAATCCTGGGTGATTGTCTTGAATGATCTTGTTTCAGGATCAAGCTTTCTAAAGGCAGCAAGTCTCCCCTTGGTGGCAGCTGAAGGAATAATATGCGAGAAGGTGATAGCTGTGCAAAAAGAAACAAAAGCATATTAGTAATCATTATCAGAATGAGCTTACTTAGTGATTCTTCTAAGGATCCTCCTATCCTACCATGAGTGCTCCATTCCCTCGGCAAATCCTGGCCATCCGGGATAGAGTCCCTTCTGACGAAGAAGAACCGCCGTTTCCAGTTGATATCATTTTTAGTGGCTCTAAAGATGGGATGTTCTTTTCCGGGTTTACGCTTGAATAGATATCGGTAGAATCCAAATGTGGTAAGGTCATACATCTCGGCTAATTCTGGCATTCCCAAGTCAATTCCTTCTTGCTCAATGATCCTTTCAAGGTGTAACACCCCGAAAATGGGTTTGGTAATTAACCCATGTTAATACTAAAAGACGGGTAAAATACTGTTAGTGGTAAAAGTAACCCGGTGAATATTAGGATTTTAAATAAATAAACCTAATATTAAATAAAAGTAGAATAAAGGCTTTTGAGGAAATAAAGTTTATAGAAGGCCGACCTAACGGGACTTAAAATAAACTTAGCCATAAATATTCCTGAACCCGCTAAGTTAACTAGGAATATTAAACCTAGTTAATAAGTGGGAATATGGTTAAAAATAAGTAGATTGTGGCCTACTTAATAACGAACCAAACACGAGGGGTTAAAGTGGGATAACTAGAAAAGTTATTTAACTACACAAAACACAAACACACACACAAATGTGTGTTCTGGATCGATCTCAGGAAAGCTCCCATGGAGCTCAACCCTAAACTTCAACAAAACACTCAAATTGGAAGATCAAACAAGGGTCAAATTCGGATTTGAACACATAGAAACGGTCACCAAGTCAAGAGGATCATAAGGTATGTCGAATTTCTAACAATCTTGAAGTTGTAAAAATTGGATAATCATCCTAATCGCGAATTAGGCATGGATTAGAGAAGCTATGGCTAGATTAGTGATGTATATTTGCTTAGGAACAAAACCCTAAGTGAAAATCATACATAACATGCTATGGATTGAATGATTTACCACACTAGGTTAAGTGGGTTTTAATCATATGATGAATTTGATGATATGATTGTGATTAGGATCATCATGCATGTTAGTAATCGGGAAATACTTAAACAATTTGCAAGTTTGAGTATTTGATCATAAGTGATAGTGGTGAATTTTGATGTTAATCTTGGTAAAAATAACTAGTTATGAACTAGTTGTAAATGTGTAAAAATGTATGCACACTAGGTGTTTGTTAAAATGCCTAAGTGAAAACTAAAGTGTTGAAATTAGAGCGAAAACGCGCATTTGAATGATATGGTGTTTACACGTAATATGAAGTGAGAAGGGTTCTAAATATAATGTTGATTTAGACTTAATGTTGTGAACCTTGTAATTTGAAGTGGTTAACTTTAATAAGCTAAGTTAACTAATCATGAAGTCGAATAGTAGTTTCGACGTATGAAATAACTGAGATGGAATAGTCGTGAATAATTATGACTAATCTAACCATCTTACAATTTGCAATGATAGTTTGACGATTAACAAGCTAGGTGAAAGCTTGGGAACAAAGCGGGTCAAACGAAGAAAGAATGACGGAAAAAGCATAATTTGGAAGTAAGGTAAGTATAACTTACACTAGTCTTATATTTTAGAGTATTCTCTTATTGTATTAGTTACGAATAAGATAAATACATAATTGAGGTATGATGTTCCGGCGTGTAAACGTACGGAACAAGATAGTCGAGTATGACAAGAAACCATGTTGATGGTTTAAAAGGAGTTAAATCGGTAATTTGATCATTTTATGACAAATGGAAAATAAATTTTTGAATGGTTGCCTTATAGGGTAAACCAAAACAAACAATAAGGGTAAAACAGTAAATTGGTCATGCATCGACCATAACTATTAGCTTTAAAAGACACTTATGAAGTAAGCCTTAATAGGCCGAAAAGTGTTAAGAAATGAATTATAAGTAAAGCGACCGCACGATGTAAATCGGAGCGAGTCATATAGTCGAGATGAGAATACATGTCATCTCGCCAATATAATCGGTCATTTAGACCAAACGGGTCAAAGGGTGAAGATACCACCTTTTGATAATAGCGACTAATGATTCTTGTCGAGTTATATGATTTCAGGAATAAATGTAGAAATGATATTTGCATCGCTACTATTTAGCGAATATTATAGCAAGGCATTAAATCAGGTCAATACATTGACCCGAGCCAGGTATGTGTAATAGAGTAATGATTCATTGAGAACGTAAGGTTCAATGAGTATTTAATGAAGTCTTAGATAGACAATGGTTACTTAAGTGGGTAAACCGAATGTTTTAAAAGAGGGTAGTGGCGTTTTGAAAAGCATATTAACATTTCGAGCAAGATCATAATTCAAAAGAAGAATCATGGGTCAAACATGCTCTCAAAAGACCTTGTCGTAATTGAAAGACTAAAAAGGACCAAAACGCCCTTGTTAGCTAATTCGAACAAACAACCTTTAAAGGTTGTTTGGAAACAAGTTTTATGATTAAGTAAATACTTAGATTAAGTATAGAAGTTGAAAGAGGTATTATATAAGTCAAACGGTACTATTTGAGTTTTTGCCGTAAAATAATGATTCGAGAGGTAAAATTTGGTTTATATAGATCACCACATCAAACCCGCCATAAACACAATTGTGGTGGGAGATTATAGGATAAGAAATGTGGTGATGAAATGCTAGAAACAATCGAGAGCGATTTTAGGCTCGAAAGTGCTTAAATACCCTTAATGGGTCAAAATAAGCATACAAGCGAAAACGGGTTTAAATTGTGTAATAAACCTATGATTAGAACCTAATATGTTTGGTAACATTAATTTGTAGAAGTGTATGTAATATAGGAATCAAACAAATACGTTTGTTTGATAAAATGCATAAACGGGTTAAAATTCGGTAAAAAGGTAACGAGTCAGAGGCTTAGAAGTCTCAAAATTTCTTATGTTGGATGTAGGATTTTAACTCCATAAGATGGAGGATTAAATTACGGACACGTAGGAAAAAGAATCGGGTAAAACGGATCAATAATGAAGAAGTTATGGCCGTTTCCGTGAAATCAGATCGTGCTGAGTATGTACAGCATCAGCTGAAGCAAAAGGCTGTGAAAACAGGGGCTAGGCATGTCGCCTAGGCCCTTGGCGTCACACCTAGCCCCCAAACTCCGAAAATTGTTATTTTTTGTCATTTTTAGCCCCTGTACTTGTTTGAACTTAATATTTGACTATCAAAACTAACTTTTAAGTTGGTTTTGATCATAGGTGAATGCCATGAGTGCACGGATGAAGATCAAGCAACGAGCAAGAACCGAACACGATCACGAAATAAGCTTCCGCACTATGTATCGTTATTATGTTAAATGACGAACGTACACATGATATGTTGTATACTTTTAAACTGTAAAAAGTTTTAATAAACCCGAAATTTTCCAATGCATATGTAATCTTAATTACATGATTGTTCTTCGTAAATGATACGTAAAACCTCAATTATTAAGAACGGGTGTTACAAGTTGGTATCAGAGCCATGGTTTAAGAGATTCAAGTATGGTGGGAAAACTATGCTTGGACTTAAACCTTATGCTCTTAATAAAGATTGGTGTTCGGTTCGAAGCTTGATCGCAAATCCGGTAAGTACAAGTATGTTAATAGTTTAGCATGCTAAAGTGTTGTAAACAACACATAGGGCTATCGTGTGATACACGTTACCCCAATTAAAATGATTGATATAGTTGACGAAAATACGCGCGTTGACGCGTACAGTAGAAAAAGCCTTGTATTATAATACGGGCGATTATTGAAGTTGACGTTACTAACTTTGTGAATGTTTTAATTTGGAAGTAAGGACACTCGCGTTTGAAGACGACGAGAGTCAAACGAATTGTGGATATGATGATGGAACGGTCCGAAGTATGACGAGAGGAGCATGCTCACCGAGGACTAAATCGCGTAACGACCGCGAACAAGGTTAATGGCAAGGAATGCCCGTTGGGGCAAACATTACCAGGTGCACATTTTAAATAATCGCACAAATAGTAATATGCAACAAATAAGTAGAAATTGAAAGTTGCATATGTAGATTAAAAACTTGGAAAAACCCGAATAGAAAATGTATTCGGGATATTGTTTCCAAGAGAAACAAAAAGAGGCGTTACTTACATAGGGCGTGATATGAAAACTATAAAAAGGTCATGTGTGTCATGTGTTAATCGCTTACTCTGGCCAAGTAAGTAGTGGCATATGATACCATGAACTTCTTATGGCGGACACGTTTACATCCGATGTAGTAAGGGCGGTGTGAATGGGACTAACTTAAAAGTACCCAAATGAATCAAATGAGCAAAATAATTGATAATAATGTAAACGCACAGCCGGGTGACGGAAGCGTATTGCATTAGGATGATGAGCCCGAGTGAAGGGACAAAGAAGCATGAAAAATGATTTAGACAAGTATTGGGAGGGAGTGTACTTACACTCGAACCCAGAAAACGCAAGCCTGAAAAATGATTTAGACAAGTATTGGGAGGGAGTGTACTTACACTCGAACCCAGAAAACGCAAGCATGAAAAATGATTTAGACAAGTATTGGGAGGGAGTGCACTTACACTCGAACCCAGAAAACGCAAACATGAAAAATGATTTAGACAAGCATTGGGAGGGAGTGTACTTACACTCGAACCCGAAAAATGCGAATATGTCTCTAAAACGAGTCGTTTTTGTAAAACGTCAAACTCGAGGACAAAGTCGGAATATAGAAATGAAGCGAGAGAACCAGTGAGAATCCTCGCGTAAAACAAAGACTGTAAAAGAGTAAATGCCAAGTCGTCAAAATTGCTTGACATAAATTAAAGATAAAACATTAAACTAAAATTCCGTTTTAGTAAAAAACAACGTTTTATCAAACATATATAGTATGAGATGATTGGGAAATAAACCTAAAACACGACGTGACGCGATCACGGTCAGGAAAGTTATGTGAAATAAAATCACATAGTAGCCCGAGAGATGGGTATAAAGTAACTGGACTAACAAGACTAGTCAGTGAGGCCGGTTAAGGTCAATATTTAAATTAAGAAAGTGTTCAACACGCTATCTATATTAAGATTAGCGTGAAATAATCATAGTTGATAAGCGTGTATAATCAAGTGGCCAAATGGCTACTCAGTCAAGCCAAATAATAAAGGTAAGTGAGTACAAAACGGCAGTGATGGTCCATGAGGTCAAAATAACGAAAAGTATTGATCGCCTATACTGAGCGATCACAAGGCAACATAAGCAAAGTGTTAGGAAGTCAGATCGAGTAAAGGCACGATAAAAAGGATAAAGCCGGAAGGTATGTGGTAATATGCCTTGTAGAATTCCATTAATAGCACATCTAGATAGTGCTAAATAAATAAGATAAAATCAGGAAATTCATTTTAGTGGCGAATGCTGTACGAATGAACCAAACGAATAAGTTCGTAAAGAAAAGGGGTATGTTTGTAAACAGTGAAAGTTCTCACTAGAAACATCCAAATGGGTGAAAATAACGGATTCACAAAGAATCCGAAAGTATAAAGGCGATGGATTTCGCTAAGTTAAACAAATAAGTCGAAATGACCAGATGGCGTTATTCTGAGTTGCGTAAATTCGCATAGAAGATACATATGTTGTGTAATTAAAAGATGTTACCATATTTGTCTAATGACACTAATAAATGGTCAAAGTGTGAGTAATGCTTAGAAGGTTACTCAGTTTATGTACATTGGGTTAAAACTCAATAAATTATGTAAGAAAAGGTTTCGAGGACGAAACCTCTTTAAGGGGGGTAGACTTGTAACACCCCGAAAATGGGTTTGGTAATTAACCCATGTTAATACTAAAAGACGGGTAAAATACCGTTAGTGGTAAAAGTAACCCGGTGAATATTAGGATTTTAAATAAATAAACCTAATATTAAATAAAAGTAGAATAAAGGCTTTTGAGGAAATAAAGTTTATAGAAGGCCGACCTAACGGGACTTAAAATAAACTTAGCCATAAATATTCCTGAACCCGCTAAGTTAACTAGGAATATTAAACCTAGTTAATAAGTGGGAATATGGTTAAAAATAAGTAGGTTGTGGCCTACTTAATAACGAACCAAACACGAGGGGTTAAAGTGGGATAACTAGAAAAGTTATTTAACTACACAAAACACAAACACACACACAAATGTGTGTTCTGGATCGATCTCAGGAAAGCTCCCATGGAGCTCAACCCTAAACTTCAACAAAACCCTCAAATTGGAGGATCAAACAAGGGTCAAATTCGGATTTGAACACATAGAAACGGTCACCAAGTCAAGAGGATCGTAAGGTATGTCAAATTTCTAACAATCTTGAAGTTGTAAAAATTGGATAATCATCCTAATCGCGAATTAGGCATGGATTAGAGAAGCTATGGCTAGATTAGTGATGTATATTTGCTTAGGAACAAAACCCTAAGTGAAAATCATACATAACATGCTATGGATTGAATGATTGAATGATTTACCACACTAGGTTAAGTGGGTTTTAATCATATGATGAATTTGATGATATGATTGTGATTAGGATCATCATGCATGTTAGTAATCGGGAAATACTTAAACAATTTGCAAGTTTGAGTATTTGATCATAAGTGATAGTGGTGAATTTTGATGTTAATCTTGGTAAAAATAACTAGTTATGAACTAGTTGTAAATGTGTAAAAATGTATGCACACTAGGTGTTTGTTAAAATGCCTGAGTGAAAACTAAAGTGTTGAAATTAGAGCGAAAACGCGCATTTGAATGATATGGTTGTTAGGGCTCATTTTCTTAACATACGTATCCTGACCAATATCCTGCCTTTGTTTGTTTATTTGTGACCAGGATGCTGGAAGAGGATATTGCTAACATCTTGGGCGATATCCTGAGGCTTATTGAATTAACCACGTGCAGGTTAAAGGCTGAGACTTGCTAACTCTTCTCCTCAAGACTCGGACGAATTTGTTGAAGGAGAGACGTTGAACCTGAAAGACCAGGTCTACAACGTTCGAAGAAGGAATATTCGGTGGATCCCGCAAGTTTAGGATAGTTTGTTATTTTATCTTTACTATAAATAGATGGGGGCGGATCAGTTTAAGGCACACAATTTTCACTAACACTCTCGTACACTTTCACTCTCTAGCTCATTGCAAACACCACACTTGTATTCAAATTTCGTTGTAACACTTAGTCGATCTGTACCACATCCTGCACTGTATCCTGATTTTTGAAGCAATAGAAGAACAAGGCAGCTGCGATTGTCAGCTCCCGAGGTTTTATGCTGGCGATCTAGATTGATCAAGGGCTTTCCTCGTATATCTCGTGTCATTTACTTTACTTTTGCTCATTGTTTGATCATAGATACAGCTTAATATCCTGAGCCGTATCCTGAAACTGTTTTCACAACTAATTTGGTTAACACATTTTTCACATATAAATTTTAGCACACTACCTCACTTAACTAATTTGATCACTTAATTGCTTAGGTAATTTTTGACCAAAACAATTTGGCGCCCACCGTGGGGCAAGTGGTGCTCTCTTTACTAAAAATTTTTGTGAAATCGCTAATCGGCTTTCTATTTTCAAAACTTTTTGCAACATTGTCCATAATGGCCTCAAGATCAAACATGAGTTCCTCTACTGTGTCTGCTATGACTTCTGCTACTACTGGTTCGGTGCTTCCACCACCTCCTCCAAGGATGCCAGCCTCTTCACGACCTCAGGATATTATCCCTACTCGCAGTGTTCAAGAATCTGCTCCCGTTCTAGCTTCTAATGATGAAATTCTTACTTTATTTGGAAGTGTGCAGGAACAAATGAGGCAGTAACAGGAAACAAACCAAATGCTTTTG
>JARYGA010018877.1:0-35624 GCA_030545235.1 Helianthus tuberosus | reverse complement strand
AAAAAGGGTAAGCAAGAGTCCAATAAGAAACCTGTATGCAAGACTTGCAAGAAGCACCATCTAGGGAGGTGCAGGTTCGAATCAAAATCCCAATCGCAGCCTAGGGCTTGTGGGATCTGCAAATCAAGTGAGCATAAAACGTTGGATTGCAAGGACATAAAGGATGCAGTCTGTTTCAGCTGTAACGAGAAAGGCCACATCAAGACGACATGCCCTAAATCTGTCAAGGGAAGTGCGGCTAAGGATAGAAAGCCTAAGAATGAAAGCGCTTAAACTCTCCTGATGGATGCCAGAGGTAGTTCATATCAATAATGACATCAGGTACATTCCTTATCATTCATCAGTAGTATAAATGCTAAGAGTTCTGTTTTGATTCGGGTACCAATAATTCCTTCATAAATTGTAAGTGTAGCAAACTTTTAAAATCTTCCATAAGAACCCCATAGATTAAGTGTAAGGTAAAACTTACATATAAAAATCATAGGAACCATTTCTTCTGTCCCTGTCGGAAATCTTCATTCGTAAAATGCTAGAGTACTCTCTCCAGATGGAGTACGTCAGTATATGCTAGTTTGTTATCTCATTGATTTCTATCAACTGCGAATACCAGATTGTATGATAAAAGCGCCATATGAGGATTGATGTATCTTAATACGTTCCATAGATTGCTTCCATGCCTGATCAGTATGGAGGTTTAATGCATGGAACCACTGAGATATTCCAATGTTCATATGGTACTAAAGTCAGCTAATGGTATTCAAAGAAGATATCCAGAAGGGGAATGTCCAAATAAGTGTCACTGAATAAGGTATCCATGGATTTGTAAAGTAAATGTGTCACTTATCTGACACAGGCAATGATAGATGAACCGGAGCATTAGATTTGGAAAATCTCAGTAATCTCCTTGTGTCTTGATTATCTTCTCCAAAGACTACCCTGTTTACCTCCTGAAGGGCAAGTAGAGTTAAGATATAAATCCCGCATAGGGCTGTTGTGAAATCTCCATGACGATTAGTACCATCATTATTGGAAGAATCGAAACCCTGATTAAGTGAGTTTTAAGATAAAGGTTCATAAAGCCTAATTCAATATTCGGAGAATTTGGTATTATTAATTAAGAAAGATGGTTCATTTTGCTTATGCATTGATTACCGCAACCATATTTAGGCAACAATTAAGAATCGCCATCAGCTGCCCAGGATCGTCGATTTGTTCGACTAACTGAAAGGATTAGCTATTCCTTAAGATTAATTTTAAGCAATGGTTGGAATAACCATCTCACCTTAAGTAAGCTTTTCTATAATAGTTGATATATAGGTATCAAGGCTGCTCCTTTGGAAACCTTGTATTGATGAGATGTTAAACATTTGTTATTGGACAGAAGATGGTAAGTTCGAATTATCAGGATCTGAAAGTTACCTGGAAAACGACGGATAAGATCATATAAATTTATGATCGTCTGGAGGCTACCAGTAATCGGCAGAAATTCAATAATTAATGAACGTCGCAAACCTCTTAAGTTCTTGTTAAGGAATAATATTCAACAGAAGGTATCACCCTTGAAAGGTGTGCTGAATTTCTAATTTATCAGGCTAGTTAAGCTCTGGATATATAGAATCATTCGAGGAAATCGAATATATCAAGATCAAGTAGCTTATAAGCTAAAACCTATTTAAGGAGCTTGGTGGAGCTCGCAATGTGTTCCACACTTGTGATTTAAAGATATGGCTAGACAATAGGTCAAGAGCATTGTCACATAATGATAGGCGGATTAATAAAAACTTATAGTTTGTGGTGAATCAGCATTGATTGAGGATCGACAAGATTAGAAGCTCCAAAAGGATACATGTACCTATTATAAAGGACATCTTGGGTGTCGGGAGAGGCCCCAGATATGCTATGGAAGATTAAGTCCATTATAAGACAGAAAGTACTTCCATTGTTTGAGAAAATCTCGAGGTTGAGATTTATTTTAAGGGGGTGAGGATGTAACACCTCGTAAAATCACGTCCAATGATACGTTGACACGTGTACAAAACCCTGATAAGGTCAATCGTTGACTATGAAGGACTAATTTTGTGAAAAATCAAAAACTTTGATTATGGAAGGACAGGAAGTGTTAACATACTTAACATAAGCCTCTGAAAATCTTTACTCGGTAATCATATTCACAAATGAGCCACTTGATGATCGAGTGTAGCCGTTTGCGTAATTAATTGAAAGTTTGGGCGATGAAGGGTTAAAAGCATCAACATGTTAATTCTTACCTCTGACCTTTTAAACAAACCGGGAGCTTCATGACATTTGATTATACTCTCGGGAATGCCAATTATTGGCCGTCTAAGGTTTTTATGCCTTTAAGTGACGATACGCGCAACTTTGCAAGTTTAAGGGGTAAAAGTGTCAATATGTTTAATTATACCTCTGAATGACCTTTTTACGAACCCAAAGCATCGTGATGTTTAATAATACTCTCAAGAATGCCTAATATGGATTAGATAAGGCTTCGATGCTATTAAACAATGGTATGCACAAGTTTGTGCATTAGAGGGACTAATTGCGTCAAACTGCAAAAAGTCTGCCGATTCATATGGTATCGAACCTTCCGGAATATGATCATAAGTTTAACATACCCGAAATATCCTTTACATATCCTAGAAATAGGCTTAGAGGTGTTTGGTGCGCAAAAATAAACTTATTTGGTCAACAGGGACTAAAAGCGTCAAAAAGTGCATAAGTTTGCATTTTCGCGCATATCTTACGTTCTGAATATATCCGGACATCCAAAAATTTATGTAATCATTAAAATATTTTTTTTAGTGATTGGCATGATAAAATTCCATTCGTCGTGTAATTTGGATCATTTTTCGCATCCGTTCGTGTTTCGTCGTAATTAACCGAACAACGCAACCGTACGGCCAAACCTTATCATTTTCACTTCAAAAATTCAGAATGTGTTTAGTTTACCCATATTATACAAGTCGCCATACTTGTCGGGTCTAAATCACATTCTAATCCGGTCTTCGCTTAATCTTGTGTTTTGAACCGTAAACCTTTCCTTAAAACTAACCGGTCTAAGTTTCAACTTAAATAAGACCCGTTAGGAGTCTAATAGGTTAATAAAACCTTCGTTCCAGATTGAGAGCCCCAGTAGAGGTACTTGTGCTTGCTGATTTGAATATACGGCTGAGAAAAATATTACATTTTAGCTCATGTAAATACTTTTAACTTATTTTCCCTATACGGGCTTGGGATACTGTATTATAATAATACCGCTTGGTCGGGTATTGAATGTTTAATCGATTAGTGGTTAAATTATTGAGGTAACCCGTTTTAATCTGTCTTGTTTGAAACAAAGCCTTTGGGGGTTAATGACCATGTCCCGGATATCCTTGGCATCATTTATTAAGAAATGGTCACGTCTTAAACACGGGGTGTAGGCATACACCTGACGGTTGCGTAGGAAAAACGGTATCTCACTCTCTTGTGGGCCTATACTTGTGGTGTGTCTATTAATCTTGACTCGGTTTCTATATCGGGCCCTGAATGTATAACGAACATATAAATCTGTATACAAGATTATTTTTATATAATTGTCCCAAGTTATAACAGGATATTTGCGCCTTGTGCATTTAAATCAATTTTCATAAATATTTTCAAAAGAGTCAGTTAATTGTATTTACCAGTGTAAACTGACGTATTTTCCAAAAAGATTAAGTGACAGGTACTGTACGTAATTGGCTGGGAGCTCAGGGCGTTAATAAGGAATCTTGCAAGTTCTAAACGTCTAAAGTCTGTTGAACAGTGTTTATTTTTCTGTTTTAAAGATCCGCCTGTGGATCCATATACAACTGTTGTGTAATACCTTATTATACTTTTGAATCGGTTTGTATTATTAATACTTTAGACTTCCGCTGTGCATTGAACTGTGATTATTTGACTATGATGATATCAACTACGTCACGATACTTCCCACCGGGCCCACCGGTAATACGTGGAAATATCGGGGTGTGACACGTACCTCATTGAAACTTCTCTTGTCGCATTTTTAGAGATATTAAAGATCAGTGGGAGCATTAAGTGTCTTAATAATAACTTGCAATAGTTGCAAGAGGTGGGGGAGTGAAAATTTCACATTACCTCAATTTGCACCTCTTGTACAAGACACCGCTCCATCACGACACTGTTCCATCAAAACTTGTCTCCTTAAAATCTAACGCTACTCTTACAAAAGTTTCATTGTTGCTTAATTATGGGCACACTTAGATTTCTTACCTAAACTAACATAATCCTCAACAAGAGAAATCATAACGACTAACGTCGTTAACTTGTTTCTCTATTAGAATTTGTTGGTCGTTAAATATTGACCCTAAGCATGCTGAGTTCCTAAAGATTACTAAGGTCAGTGGGAGCAGTCAAAGTCCTTGTCATGACTTGCAAGGAATACAAGAGGTGGGGGGAAGAGTGTCATTAAATTTTACTTCGAATTTAACTCCGATTACACCTCTTGTACACCATACTGCACCAATTCTTATAAACTTAGAATCCTGAAAATAATAGCAACCTTACCAAGAGCTAATCCATAAAACTGAAACTTTTAACAAACCCAATAATCAACTCAGGAGGTCATCTAGGTTTAAAAGCCTACTAACTTTGATGATTACATAACCTCCCTAACTAATGTTGAAATGGATTTTTGAAAAGTTTACTGATCCAATCTCTTCTAATTAAGCCATTAGTGTCAATCAATCTTCTAAATGGAATAAAACAGTTTTCTAGTAAAACTGATTTTGAGTGTTCGTATAACGTTTGAGATTTGATTGAATTACCTAAGAGTGTTTATAACTAAACCAAATCCTGATATAAGCGTTAAGACACGAATAGGCACGATTGGTTGTCAAAGGTTATACTTAGGAAGAGATAAATTATCAAAGATTTCTTTAAGAATCATCACTGTTCTAGTAGCTTATAATAGTTTAAAGCTACATTAGATGAACATTAAAAACAATTTTCCCTAATAACTGGCTGACATATTTACATGTTCAATAGATAACAACCTGAAAGTTCTGAACTTAAGGTTATAGAACAGTTTGTCTATAAGCCAATAAAATCCGCATATGGGTTAGTGCAAACATCATAATGTGATGAAAACTTAACGCAATTATTTTCATCAAAAACCAAGTGGATTAATGTACCTACCTCAAAATGAGTGGGAGCAACAAAAATAAACTTGTCTATATAGATGACATTCTTTTGACAAGTATATGTTACATAAGTCAAAGCATTATTAACACAAACTTTGATATAATAGATCTTATAGATATCTCTTATGTAATAGATATCATAACACACCGAGATAGACCCAATGGGACATTAGTTCCGTTCCATAAGTTTAACATTAAATGGGTCCTTACATATGTAACAAACAATACTACTCTTCCTTTAGAGGATAATAGGATAAATGAGATTATTTATTTACGCTTCATTAATTGGAAGCCTTATGTAAGTTCAAGTCTATACTCGTTTAGATATTACTCACATTGCAACACACTAGATATGTCTAGATTAACATGAAGCATTTAATAGAGTATTACAATATCTTTAAAAGAAACGAGAGTCTATGATTTGAAGAAGAAGTGAGAACTCAAACCGGTTTATTACTCTAACTTTATAATATTCAAAGATGACAAAAAATGTAATTTCAGGTATATCCTTATGTCAGCAGACAAACCTATCTCATGGAGGAGTCATAATAAACTGATAATAACAACCTAAGTTATAACGACATAATATAGTCAATAAATGTTGGTGGAAATTTATCAGTGGACTCATAAGTTTATTAACTCCATATAATTATTATTTTGTAGACTTAGTGTGATAAAGTCAGCTACCATGACTCCTTGAACAATAACAGTTCAAGAGGTGCTGCATTAAGTTTCGATACACAATTAATTATTAGTTTATGAACGAATTGAGGAAACTAAGTTTTTGTATCGAATACATTCATGATATACTTAAGGATCATATAACTGAAGGGCTATTACCCATAAGTCTTATTAAAAGACCTCATAGGCGGGTATTAATTGATGGTCGTGCGCAACTGCATATCGTACTATGAATGACTAACTATTAGTTAATTTTCCTCATCAGTTTGATTTTGTATGTCTCTAAGAATATGTCAAGCTGGCATAATGGCATATAGACAAATAAAGTTACAAATCAAACAAAGGGCTTACGCGTATTTTGATCATAACGATTAGGTTTTAAATTAAGGCTATAGTATGACTAATGGGGGTCCTGAGTCGCATAATGATTCAACGGTTGTATTTCTCTGCTATAGTTCTTGTCTAAGGCTAAAATGAGTGTTAACTCCTGATCAGGCTTATCTAATACTCATAGTAAATGATTACTCGGCTAAGTGGGAGAATGTAAGATTAAATATATATTATGTTATATTTAATCTAGTAGCCATTATAATCATTTACATTAAATAGATCCAAATATATAACAACCTATTAAATAATTAGTTGGTAATTGTTGATGGGCCTAATTACCCTTATTAACTAATTAGGGTTTCCTCTTGGGTGCATATATAAGGAGACTTATGTAGAGGTTCTAAGGTTAGACAAATAACCTAATTACTCTCATAACATCAAATCGCCTCCTCTCCTATACCGGTTACCCTTTATCGGTTCTCTTATCACCATCATTAGATTGCACCCTAAGGATGAACCAGATCAAGCTGCCAATCATGTCAAACACTATTGCTGCGTCTCCATCTGGATTCTCGGCTGGCCTGTACTAATGCAATCAGGTATGTTATTGTTTTCCACTATGTCTAAAACAGAACTGATCAACACTATTTACCTTCCAGGTAGGTGCTTGGCTATTGGGGAGTTTTGAGACATGAAGTAAAAAAGCATGCAATCATAAACATTTGGCATTACATTCTATACTTTTCCTCATCCAACTCTAACAATGAATATGTCAAATAAAACAAAAACATACATAAAGTTGTAAGACAATAACACGGATTTAACCTAAAAAAATTAAAACACACATTGCTTAACTCTTGTTCATTCTCACCAAGAACCATCACTCTTAGACACAGGGGCAGACCTAGCATGTTACTAGGGGTAGCCCTCATTATCACTTGATGCTCCGGCGGTAGTGTAAATTTTTGAAAAATGCAACGTTTTTCCGATTTCGTTACCCCCTTTTATATGAAACGTTACCCCTATAAATATCTTCTAGATCCGCCGCTGCTCAGACAGACCCAAAATCTCCTCCATGTAATCAGCACCCAAGTCTTCAAAAACCACCACATGATTCTTACTATCTTCTTCCTCCCTTTTATTTTCTCTAATCACAGCTTTCTTTTGCATGGAGTAACTCCTTTTCAATGCCAAGACAGGAGAATCCCCTTCTTCAAGCTGGAAATCCATTGCTCGAAGTGACTCATAAACCGTCTCTATCGGAAAGTTAAGAACCGCCATTGCACCCCTAGTGGCATACGCGGCTTGGTCATACGCTAAAGCAGCTTCTTGTGGTGTATCAAATGTACCCAACTGTAACAACTCGTATTAAAAGTCCTAATTATTATTTTATTTTGACAAATAGGAAACCCTAATTGAGACACCCAAGTGATTCTGCACAAACCCTAAAATTTTCAGAATAATCAGAATCAGGATCAGGGCCCCTAAAACTCAAGGGGGGTAAAACCCTAGTTACGATTATCCACATAAAACGTTGTCAAAATTGAATTTTACGAAACTGTCAACTCAGCAAGCCTACACACACACAGGGCTACCCTATGACCCTTCGTGTCCCTTACGGACGGTAAGGGATGAGGCTTACGGTCCGTAAGCCGGGGTCAAATTTACCTATAAATAGTAGACATTGGGACTTGATTTCTGGCACTGAAACGACGAAGAAATTCGTTACGTAAACTGAGTTATAGCAGAAACACTTCTAAAACACACACTATTCACAAATCGCTGCCGCAAAACAGGGTAATAACTCGATCGCTGCTACGATTCAATGTCCGATCGATTAAACTATCTAATGGATGTTTAAGTGCTGCCCACATTAGGGTTTATGCTTTGTCATTCGTTGTTAATTCAATGGATGTTTAAGTATCGCACTTTGTCATTCGATGTGAGGGTTTGATCTCGTGAGTTATCGTAAATGCTGTATTAAGTTACTAACTGAATTGTGTGCCTGTTATTAAATTTAGGTTAAAAAGGCTAATCAGTAGGCTAGGCTCTGCTCAATTAAATCTGCAATGTGAGTCATTCTCTTTTTATCAGAGTGCTTTATAAATTCTTAAATATTTTCAAAGTTATAATTACAGTGATTAAGTTTATGTAGTCACCAAATTACAGCCGGTATGTGGGGTATTGTGCACATTACTACTGTTTCTATCACTTTAGGTGGGCGAACCTAATTAGTGATATTCTTCACTATTGGGTGACAGGACTCAATAGTGATATGACCACAGTCACCGAAACGAGTCGATGACAAATACTGTGGGTAGTTGGTTGATATCTGAAACATTGTAATCTCTCTTAATACTGTAAATTATAACAAACGTGTCATTTTATTAAAAAGAATGATTCACTCAGTATTTCCCGCTGACAAAACCTTTTTCAAACATGTTTCAGGTGATCTGTTGTGATCCAGGAAAAGTGCCACGTAGCACTACAAGCTTAAGGCAGTGGCTCAATATAAAAATAAAAGAAACATGTTTTGTAAAAATAAAGATTTCTCTGTGAAATCTTAAGATTGTAAATTACCGGGGTTTTGTCCCGAATTGTGAAATAAAATAATTGGGAAATTGCAGTTTTAAAAAGATCTTGAAGAAAACTTCCGCTGTCAAAATTAATACCACGGGATTTTCTGTCCCGCAGCTCCTGAAACGGGTCAAACCGGGTCGGGGGCCGTGACACCAACCAAACCCTAGCACCATTCCTTGTGGAATCTCTTATTTCGGCTGCATACTTTTCCCAACTACGTGCTCGTACTCCTCTGTAGTTAGTCTTTACGGCTGAAACATACGTGGTTTTGTGTGAGGAACGGTCATGATTAGATGACTCAGGCAGCATTCCGTAGGGAATGCTGCTTATGGAATGCTCCGTGAGGTCATCATCAGATGACCTAGGCAGCATTTCGTAGAATGGTATCTCGGGAGAATCAATTTGGTTTAAAGTAGTGTTGTAAAAGAATGAAGAGTCCATTATAAGATGCAATAAATTAGTCAATGATAAGTTGGTGTTAGTGGGATTATCGGATTATATATAGAAGGAATCGGATTATATTTATATTTACAAGGAAAGTTGAAAATGGATGTTAGGGGGATTTTCAAAGAAGAAGATGCACGTGTGGATAAAAAAAATGACTTTTTTTACTCGTAAAAATGTTTGATAAAGTATAACATATAGTGGAAAAAATCAAATGACAAAAAAAAAAAAAAAAACACGTAAACGCAATTATTAGAAAGGGCGATGGTGACGTTAATTTATTAAAGGTTGTTACATTTTTTTTTTTGAAAATATTTCAAAGTAAGTTACATTTTTTTCAAGTTTGTCTACCCCTTTTTTACACAAAGCTACACAATCCAATGGAATTTGTTGTTCAATACAGTGGCGAAGCTTGAGATTTCCGACCTGGGGGGCAAAAGTCACCAGACCTAAAAATTTCTATAAAACCGAGGGGTCGAAAACGTATATACCCAAATTTTTCTATACGAAAACTACATACTCTCCACTATTGAGCGAAAAGTTCGGAGGGTCGGCCGCCCCCTCCCGCCCCTTAAAAGCTTCGCCCATGGTTCAATGAAAGCTAGGTTTAGGATCAAATACAAAGGCTCCTAATAAGAAGTGTACAAAGGCTCCTAAAAATAAACCCACTACAAAAAAAAAAAAAACCCCACCCAAAAACCTAAAACTTTGCCCAAATAATAGGGATTGTATTAATATGGGGAATCCACTAGGAATATTGCCCCCGGATATTTGCTACCAGAGTTCAGAGTTGCTCAAAGTTGCTATCGAAGTACAAGATGCTCCCGAGTAGTAGCAACATGCTACCAATTTTCAATTACCAAGTTTCTACTGAGCACTAGTAGAATGCTACTCATTTGCAACAACATTGAAGATCATGCTTTATGCAACTTTTCTTTGGTCCATGCAAATCTAATACGTTTCCCACCAGCAACGCTGCCTTTGATTTCCCCTGAACCCTAGCCAACTGGCGTAACCACCTTGGAACTCCTACCAAGTGGGCACTACCCCCTTGAACACTCGGGTTAATTGGTTTCTAAAATTACAATATTTTTGGACACGCGTATACTCCACACCTCCTTGCTTGCACCAATATTTATTGTATTTTTTCATTTGGTTCTTGAGTAAATCTCAATTAACCAAAAAAAGCATAATGACATTATAATCACCAAGCATGGGAGTTAGAAGCCTCATATGGACGCATATTTGTGTATGGCTCAATTTAACGTTAATAAAGTTCTAGGTGATGTTGATACTTGACATTCCTTATAACCATTTAAATGTCTTGGCTTCTAGGAAGAAAGCAATCTAAAACAATATTCTTGACGAGCTCGAAACAACAAGATTTTCAACAACCAACACAATGTACCGAGGAAATCTAGGTGATGAAACAGTGGTTAACCAAGGGAGGTTAATTCACTGGTCTCGTCAAGTAGGGTTAATCCCTTCTTTTTGAGGATCGATGGCTGGATCGTCCGCTGATCTGTCTCATGCACAAGGAAAAACACACCGTGACTCATAACAAGGAGGATGGGGTGGGTGGTGCTCCTTGTTACCACTCTCCGGCGTGAGAATCAATAAATTGCTTGAGAGCAAAGTGTGTGATAGTAGTAAGAGTGAGAGAGTTTGATAAGCGATACCTCAAACCTGGTCCGGGATGGGTATTTATAGCCGAGGAGTGAAGGAGGGTAATTGAGTGGCTAGACTGACAACGCGCAGCCCCTTGCAGGTGTGTCAAGCTCGTTGATCACGGAGATAATGCCATGTCCCACTGCTGTTGTCAGTCTGTTGCTTACGTGTGGGCTGACAGTCAACTGTCATTGGCGCCACTTGCTGTTAAAGTGTCAGTCCCACTTGCTCTGTGGACAAGATGCAGTGCCAGGCCGCATCGCTGCTCGCGGTAACTGCAGTCGTTTCCGGGTCCTTGCTTTGGCCAAGACATGTACGGGATGCGGTGCTAGGCCGCATCACCGCATGCGGTAACTGTTGTTGTTACCTAGATCCCTTGTCGTGACGAAAATGTTCATAGGATGCGGTGCTAAGCCGCATCGCTATGTGCAACACCCATTTTCATACACAAGGTAAGTCTTCCCATCACTTGACAGATTGGATTCGACCGCTGCGTTCGCGCGTGTCCGTATGGAGGCAGATGAGTTCTTGCCGGTGGTAGTATTTGATAAGGGTAATGGTCAATCGCGACCATGTTGGTGCGAGATCTAGGACCATACCCCTTCAAGTCCCCCCAGTCTAGTGTTGTTTCCTCATGCAAGTTGCATGTGGGAGGAATACTGGACTATGTGGTCGAGTGGGTACTTTTGAAGTTGGAGTGGAGAAGATTCTAGGCTTGGTTGGTTGCTCCTGCTTCAAGTAAATCAAGTCGGAGATCTGGTAGAGTCGTGTGACGTCTCTTCCGTACCGATGAGCAAGTTCAGGCTGATGTTGTAACATCAGCCGATGACTTAGGTAGTGTGCACTACCTTTTTCTGATGTCATCAGGCTTGGTTGCCACCTGTTGGTGTACCGAACCAACCTTTGAGACAGTGACTGAAGATGTCAGTATCCGCAACTCTAGCTGTAACCTTTGCGGTTGCGGATGCAATGCGTTCAGTGCCTTGCTGGCGTTTATGTTTATGAACTGGACATGAAACGATGATCCCTATCCTGTGGGGTATTCGTGTTCTTCCAGTTTAGCTCTCAAGTAACCGCACGCCCTTTGCGGTTACCTCGTTCCTGAACGTTGTTGGCCATGTTTGGTCGAACAATGTGAATCGTACGATTGAACTATGGGCTGATAAACATGGTCATAGGCATAGTTGTGCCCACCATTGTTTATTCTATGCGCTCAATCGGTAGGTAAACAAAGTCATAAGCAGACTTGTTACCACTATTACTTGGCTTGTTGCTCAATGAGATCACCGCAGATAGTTAGGAATCTGGGTGAAACTCGTCCGTATTCGTTCTGTAGCCACTTTCCTTCATGGGAAGCTGTAGAGCAGTTTTCCTTGAAGTAGCTTTGGTCATCTGTGTGATGACTTAGTCGTGGCTCTTCCGTAGCTACCGTTTGTATGGTTACGTGTAGCCGCAGCGACTCATGAGTGTCTGCAGTTTGTAACAGAAGACTCGCTTTAAAAAAGTGTTGCACTTGGATGTAGTTCTTGAAGGTTCAGGAGTCAGGGTTGCTGATGTGCGATCGCTCATCATCCCTAACCTTTCCCTATGGAGAAGCTGTTTATGTCCCTTATGTGGTTGTGAACCAGACACGAGGGATTTGAAGCTTGAAGAAGCTTTAAAGTAACGCAGTTTGCCTGTTCCTAAGAGGCGGTTTTCGCAGTCCAAAGAACACTGCTGGTTCTGAGAATCTGACACACCTGTACGGGCTCGTCTGTGTCATCTCTGCATATTCCACGTGCGGTAGTGGATATATGAAGGTGTTGGTTATCCCCCTTTACATAGTATATATATATATATATATAATTTTTTTTCCTTTTTTGAGGGGGTATGTAAAAAATGACATGCGGTCTAAGTTGTATATGAGAAACCCTAAAAACCGCATGCCGCGTACATGAGTTTTGTCTTCACTTGTCACTTTTTGTAAACGTTGTGGACCGCATGTGTGGGTTGGTAGAAGTTGGTGAGATTTACCTGGCATGTGCTGAAATGAAAGGACGTTTGCACTGCCCAATGTAATTAATGCACTGTAGCAGGAGTGCAAAAGGTCGTGTAACGGACGCAGATAAGTTCTTGCCGGTGGGAGTATTTGATAAGGGTAATGGTCACTCGCGACCATGTTGGTGCGAGATCTGGGACCATACCCCTTCACTAGGGGTATGTCGGTATCGCTTCAAGACTGATACAAAGGTGACCCCATACTAACAAGCTTGGAATATGAAAAATCACACATCCAGAGGCAAAGCTCCAAATCACATGGATATGACTGGAGTTCTTGATTAGACAGATTGTACACCAAGGGTCACAAGCTCCGGATCAGATGTGTCATATAAAACCAGAAGCTTCGGATGTCCATGCCTTCATA
Organism: Helianthus tuberosus; assembly: GCA_030545235.1. Classification (NCBI taxonomy): domain Eukaryota; kingdom Viridiplantae; phylum Streptophyta; class Magnoliopsida; order Asterales; family Asteraceae; genus Helianthus; species Helianthus tuberosus. The sequence goes on along the minus strand of JARYGA010018877.1, from coordinate 22,313 downwards.
ATCAACCAAAGCAAATGGCACGACCGACATTAAAACCTTGACAAATGTCAACTAGTTTTAATGCGGGTGGCACTTCCAACAACTAACACCTTAGACCACTAATAGGCTTGACAAAACAGTTTGCAATCTAGAATTATCAACTGTAAGACATATCATGTATCATCACTTCAACACAACATCCACCCACCACCACCCTCCTCCCTCTCACCACCACTCTCCGCCTCCCACCACCACAAACCACCATGTCAACCTCTTCATCCTCAACCCAGTAGTAAGAAAAAGAGAGCTTAACCCTAACCGCCGCCGAGGGTGCTCGACGAAGACGGCCAATCGGTTTAGTGGCCGGAGTTTTATCGGTCTGTGCAAGCGTGCAACCTGGATTAAACTCTTTCTACTAAGTGGTTTGTGCTTTATTCCATTCGCCCCTTGGGGTTTGGTTAGCTTTTCTCTGGTTCTATGGCAGAGAGAGATAAGGAAGACGAGTGGATCGACGTTCCGACCAATCGGAATCGCAAGGAGAGGAATGGGGGAAAGAAAACTGATAGGACCATAACCAAGTACTATGTCTCCAACCTTCCATCCGGCTGTACCCCTTGGGAGGTATCCGAGTTTTTTGGGTACTATGGGAAGATAGTGGGAACCTATATCGCCAGGAAGAATGACAAACAAGGTAACAGATTTGGATTTGTTTCGTTCGTTAATGTGCCTGATGCTAAAGATTTGGAGAGTAGGATGAACGGGGTTAAGATGGGAAGGTTTATTCTTAAGGTTAATATAGCGAAATTCGCTGCTGAAAATGCCGGTATCCTTGACGCAAGTATGCCGTCTAAGACTGATCAGGAGAATGGTAGGTTCAGGATGGATCCTCATCCTCCGGTTTTTCATCAGCAGGAAATCAAGGCTGGTATTGCCAAAACTTTGCAGGAAGGCGGACCTTCGTTCGCGGACTTGTTCAATGGGACAAAAGTTGTTCCAGGTAATTCGTTTGCTTCAAATGTGTCCTGTTCTGGTAAACTTATTTACATTCAAGAGGATGTTAAGGCCTTTCACTACCTGCACGGTATTGCTCTTGTTGGGAGAACGGTGGATCTCAATACTCTGACTAAAATGGACAAACTTCTGTTGGAAGAGGGCCATGCTGGGGTGGAAATCCATTATTTGGGTGGTATTTCTTTGCTTATTAGATTCAAGACTCATGAGGATGCAGCTGAGTTTCTGCTAAAACAAGACAAGTGGTCTAAGTGGTTTTCTGTGTTGGACTTGTGGGAAGGGCAAACGTTTCCCTTTGAACGTGTGGCTTGGCTCAACCTTTTCGGTGTCCCTCTACATTTAGCAGACAACTCCGTTTTCAACGATATAGCGAGCCAATTCGGATCAATCGTGCAACCGGCTCAGTTATCCATCGATAATGGGAACCTCTCAACGGTTTGTGTAGGGGTTCTAGTAGGAGATGGTAAAGAAATCAAAGACACGGTTAGGATAAATTGGAAGAATAGAAACTTTCAGGTGTGGATTTCAGAGGTCAGTGACGTTTGGGTCCCGGATTGTATGGGAGTGGTTGGATTGAAGGAGGTTATCTTGACGGAGGATTCAGGCCAGCAGTCATCGGAATTTGCTCCAGTAGATGTCTCCACAGCCCCGGTAGGTCAGAAGTCTCAGGAAGATGTATCGCCTCTGCATGGGGACTCGTTTTCGGACCATCAGTGCATGGATGTGGGTCCCGAGGCCAGCATTACTCAGGAGAGAGAAAAGGGTGGCTCCACGTTCCCTGTAACTTTTACTTTTAAAAAACAAAAAAGAAGGCCCAAGATTAGAAGCCCAGTAAGAAGCAGGCCCTGCAACTTGCAGTCCAATTCTGTTGACTCGGAACGGGCCAAGAAGAGGCCTAGAACTTCATCGAGTGATCCTTTCGATCTTGACAGGTTCATTTACAACTGGGAAATTCTCTCAGCAGCCAGCAACAAAGAACAGGGGATCAACTCTCAGATCAATGGTGGGGGTTTTGACCTTAACCGTCGGGCATCTTCCTCGAGTTCTGCTATGCAGTCGGCCCAGGCAGGCAATCAGAACCTGGTAGGTACGTCAGGCGTAGCAGCAGATGGCCAGGGTATCGGCTCCTCTTCGCCTTTACCGGTGTCGGTTGAAAAGGAGGTGGAAGCCACTGTCGACTTGGGTAATTTGGTTGGAGTCCAACTTGGTCAGTTTAGCGATATGGTTTTAAACTCGGTTTTGAATGAAGGTAACAATGGGGTTCATCCATGAAGCTGCTCTCTCTTAACGTTAGAGGTTTGGGGGGGTCGGAGAAATTTCCCTGGGTTAGGGAATTAAAGAAGAAGAATAATTTTGACTTTCTGGCTTTACAGGAAACCAAAAAGGGGGAATTCTCTTTTTCGGATGTGTCTAAACTTTGGGGTAGTAACGATTTCGGTTTTGATTTTGTTCCGTCTGTTGGTCAGTCTGGTGGCCTAATTTGGATTTGGGACTCCCACGTTTTTGATCTGGATCGTTCGGTGAAAAGGCAAAATTACATTGTGGTGAAAGGCAGGATGCTTGGCAGTGGGGAAGTGATCAACTTGTGTAATGTCTATGCTCCTCAAAGAGTGGATGATAAAAGAAGATTATGGGGTGAAATTGAGCAGGAAATTATCAGATCCCCTGGTCTATGGTTGGTGGCTGGGGATTTCAACGCTGTCAGATCCGCCGACGAAAGAAAAAAATCAAAGTTTAAATCGGCTTGTGCTAATGCTTTTAACGAATTCATCAATAATGCAGGGCTTTTGGAGTACCAGATGCACGGTTGGAAGTTCACATGTGTGCGCGACAATGGGAGAAGACTAAGTAAGCTTGACCGTGTGCTCGTTAATCTAGATCTATTCAATTTATGGCCTCAAGCTTGCCTTCGGGCCCTGAATTGCCTGCACTCAGATCATTGCCCTCTGTCTTTCTGCTCCTCGTCGGCTAATTTTGGACCTAGACCCTTTCGGGTGTATAACTCGTGGTTGGAGCTTAAAGGTTTTGATTCGGCAGTGTTTTCCGCTTTGGAGTCTTTTCAAGATTCTGGGCCTGCTGCTTCTATGCTTTTAAAAAAATTGAATCTCATTCGTAGTTCGATCAAAAATTGGCGCGATGATATGTTAGCTAATGAAGAGGAAGAAGAGGCTCTTGCTAAAGCGGATAAGGATTCCTTAGAAGAGATTATGGAACTCAGAGATCTTTCCGAGGAGGAAGAGTGGGTTTATTGCGAAAGCAAACAAACTCTGTTGGGTATCGAGGCTCGTAAGGTTGCCGACCTTAGACAAAGATCCAGGTTAAGATGGGCTAAGGACGGAGACGAAAATTCGAGGTATTTCCACTCTATGATTAACTTCCGAAAGGCGAAAAATCAGATATCCGGCTTGACAAGTAATGGAACTTGGGTGTCCAAACCTTCTAAGATCAAGAAAGAGGTTTTCTCTTTTTTCAGAGACCGTTTCAAAGAAGACTTTCCCATTCGACCTACGATTGTTAGTGATAATTTCAAACAACTCTCGGAGGCTGAAAAGGAGCTTCTCACAGCCGAGTTTTCAGTGTCAGAAGTCAAAGAAGCAGTCTTTGGGTGTGGCAGCGATCGGGCACCGGGGCCAGATGGATTTAATTTCAGATTTTTCAAACGTTATTGGTCGATCTTCGAGCAGGATTTCGTGGCTATTTTGAGAGAGTTCTTCCACGATGGGGTAATTCATCGTGGTTGTGGGTCCTCTTTCATCACTCTCATTCCGAAATGTAAAGATCCGGTGACTCTCAACAACTATAGGCCGATAGCTCTAGTTGGGGCAATTAGTAAAGTGATCTCGAAAGTTTTGGCCAATCGCTTGAGGAAGGTGATCGGCAGTGTTATCTCCGATAACCAATCGGCTTTTATGTCAAGGAAACATATCTTGGACGGTCCTCTTATTATTAATGAGTTGATTAGTTGGATTAAGAAGAGAAAGACCAAAGCTTCTTTCCTCAAAATAGATTTCGAGAAAGCTTACGACAATGTCAATTGGGACTTCTTGAAATCCGTCATGAGCCAAATGGGGTTTCCGGTCCGGTGGCAAAGTTGGATCATGGGGGTTTTGGCCTCTGCCAGGGCTTCGGTTCTAGTAAACGGAGCTCCTACTTTCGAGTTTCGTTGCGAGAAAGGATTGAGGCAAGGAGATCCCTTATCTCCTTTTTTGTTCTTGCTTGTTATGGAGGCCTTGACTTGTTTGATTGTCAAAGCTCAGGAAGGCGGGGCGATTCAAGGTATTAAAACTCCCAACGGGGGTCCGGTTTTGTCGCATCTTTTGTATGCGGACGACGCTATCCTTATGGGAGCTTGGTCTCGAGAGGAAGTCCTAAATTTTGTCCGTATCCTTCGTTGTTTTCATTTGTGTTCCGGCCTTAAGATCAATTTGACTAAGTCAAATCTCTTCGGTTTGGGGGTTGTTAGCGAAGAGGTCAACGTTATGGCTTTGTTAGTTGGATGTCTTGCAGGGTCGTTTCCTTTCAAGTACTTGGGGCTCATGGTTGGGGCTAGTATGAACCGGATTTGCAACTGGAAACCGGTCTATGATGTTTTAGAAAAAAGGCTTGCGTTATGGAAGTCTAATATCTTGTCTATTGGGGGGCGTTGCACGCTAATTAAATCAGTTCTCGAGAGTCTTCCTTGTTATTATTTTTCTCTGTATAAAGCTCCTTCTAAGGTTATTAAAGACTTGGAGGCGGTTATGAGGAAGTTCTTATGGGGAGGTTCGGTAGACGGTAATAAAATGTGCTGGGTTGCTTGGGATCGGTTGGCCTCTCCTAAAAATGTTGGGGGTCTCGGTATTGGGAATCTTGGTCACACAAATGCGGCTTTGTTAGCTAAATGGGGATGGAGATACAAGGTTGAAAGTGAGAGTTTATGGAGGAACACTGTGGCAGCCATTCATTCGAACCGGGGGTGCTGGGAGTTTCTTCCGATTAAAAAAGGCCTTGGGGGAGTCTGGGTTAACATTGTTAAGATTCTATCTAGTACTAAGATTAATAATGCTCCGCTCCAGTTTTTTTATTAAAGGTATCGTAGGGAACGGAGACGACATCAGATTTTGGCTCGATGTGTGGCTGGTGGACTCCCCTCTCCGAGATAAATTTCCACTTTTATTCAGCCTTGAAGAACACAAGAAGTGCATGGTTGCTGAGAGGTTTGGGCCTGCTGGATCGGGTCAATGGGCTTGGTGTAGTGAGCCCATCTCGGGTCCAGCTTCAATCGAGTTCCAGGAGTTGTCCAGGTTGTTGCTTGGCGTCTCGCTTTCTTCCAACAAGGATAAATGGCGCTGGGTTGGTGACGTGTCTGGGGTTTTTTCGGTAAAAGGTGTCAAGCAACTTATCCATGCTGGTATGGATTACAGTGAAAGATACGTCCCGGACTGGTGCAAGTGGGTGCCGAAAAAATGCTCCATTTTTGCTTGGAGAGCGGAAATGGACCGTATTCCGACTTTGGTCGCACTTCAAAAAAGGAATATCCCGATTGCTAATATAGAGTGCGTGTTATGCTCGGAAGGGGAGGACTCTACAGATCATCTGTTCACAGCTTGCTGGGTGGCGACTTTGTTGTGGCAGCACATCAGTATATGGTGCAAAGTTCCGAGTATCTTCGCCTTCAGTGTTCGTGATCTCCTCGAGCTGCACAATGGGGTCGGCCTTAACCAAAATGCGAAAGCTGCTTTCCAAGGCATCATCATTGTTGGGTGCTGGTGCATTTGGCGAGCTAGGAATGAAGCCAGGTTTTCAAACAAATCCGTTCGGGTTGAAGAGGTAATAAGTAATGTTAAAGCTTTGGGGTTTCTTTGGTTTAAAACCAGATTCAAATGTATAGATTTGTCTTGGGATAGGTGGCGTGAGTTTGTAATTATGTAAGTGCCTTTTTGGCCGGCCCGGTTTGGGGTCGGTGTCGTTTCTAATGAAGTTTTCTTTTCAAAAAAAAAAAAAAAACTGTAAGACATATCGTACGATACATTTTTTTATCGTACCACATGTCACATGTGCCATAATAGTCCAAAAACACTATCCAGTACAAATACACTTCTACTAAACATAAAAAAGTGTCGTAACAATTCTTATCATTCTCTACTCTATATACTATTCCTATATCTTTATTAGCACAATACTTACTCTCACCTCGGGTTAGGCCATATGAAAAATTCCTTTTTACTACATGTGCAACCCTTAAAGTGAAGATCCTACTCTGACGCTCAACAACATTATAACCAAGTTCTTAGTAGTTGTATCGATCAAGACCTTTGTAGTAACAAACTACATCCCTAAAATAACTTCACATACGAAAGAAGTGGAATCTGTTGAGTTATGTTGGCATTAAGACCACACAGTATGGGCGTGGAAACACGACGTTGTTGTCAGTCCACGCCCACAAAACCACCCCGTGCCCCGCGTTGTGAATAGCGTTGTGCTTGGAGCTTGAGGATTTCCACCGGCATGAGGGCAAATATGTGGGTGAGGTGAAGGCTCTTGATTGATGGGTGTAGTGTAGGTTTGTTTTGATTGGTTGATGTTTATTTTCTTTTTAAATTTTTTTATTTTCTTCCACGCCACTTTTCCACCCCGTGTTTTTTTCTCCACGCTATCATGCTGACGTGATTGCAACTTATTGCTCCACGTCCTTCCTTCAATCCACTCCACACCGTGTAGTCTAAAAAAAATTCTATTATGTTGTTAACAAAAAAGGATCCTTTCAAAAAGTTAAATTATGATCATATAAGTATAAAAATAAACATAACAACATAAAATGAAAAACCTATTTGTTAAAATAAATATCCAAGATATAATTTTATAAAAATTTCTTTTCAAAAAGTTAAATTATGATCATATAGTATAAAAATAAACATAAAATGGAAAACCTATTTGCAAAAATAAATATCCAAGATATAATTTTCTAAAAATTTCTTAGGTAAAAATATTTGAATTGACTTAAAGTGTGAATTGAGTAAAGTTAATAGGACTTTTAAGACATTCGTATTTTTAATTACTGTTTCCAAAAAAATTTATAGTTAAAACGAGTCTAGAAGATTTTTAACATATAAAAAACGTGATAACATGATAGATCAAACACACGATCAATGTTTCTTTACAATGGATTGATAAACATACAGTTTACTTAAAAAAGCAAAACAAATTTATATTATTTGACTGAAAGATGTCATGTTTTGCTTAATCTTTTGGAGGCATTGAACACCTTTGGATCCTTTTTCCTTAATACCCCACCACTTCATTATCAGGATTATATAATTTATCACATTTTATATATTATTCAAAAACAACAATGCTATTGTATTTTTAAAATCGCTAAATTATGTTTACTTGAATAGAATGAATATTTGTCAATCATGTGAAGCCACAAGACTTGAGGGCAAATAGTGTTTGGGACCACGATTTGCTTAGTGTACCAGCACATGGTACCCTTGACACAAGCCAAAATAGTGTTGTTCGTTGCCCATGGTCGAAGACTAGAGGCTCTAGGCAAATGACAAGCCCCGACAATCAGTACTACTTTGTATAATTCCGTAGTCCTGTTTGGTAAATGATGCAATAAAAAAATCTATAATAAATAATTTCATATCATATTACATGTAATAATGAAAAATTACAAATTAATGTTACGTTTACAATTTACAAATCTATTAATACAAATTACAAATATCTAAAAACTTCTTTCTAGATGACATTGGATGTCCTACTCGAAAGATTACCATCTTTATCAACAATTAACAACTTAAGTCGATCTTTATTTTTGACTATGGTAAAATCCATGTATAGACCATGTGAAAACGTTGGTTATTTAAAAAACAAACTAACTCTGGAAAGGGATTGTCTTTGAATTTTATTTATTGTAATCGTGAACATACACCAAGAGAAAATTGTCTTCTTTGATCTCGTATTGTACACGTACGCTAAGTAAATAATACAATATGAAATGAAAAAGTAAACATACGTATTGAATTTTCAAATTGATTTTTCTTAAATTATACTTTACTAAATATATTAGAGTAAAATGCCTGAATAGTTTCTGTGGTTTTGTAAAATAACACTTATAGTCCCTAACTTTGGAAAATTACATCGGTGCTTCCTGTGGTTTGAAAGTTTGTTACTCGGATAGTCCTTAGAGTGGATGTCCGTTAGTTTTCTCCGTTAACTCCATGTAAGATGACCAACATGCCCTTAGTATTAAACTTAAACACTAAAATAGATATATTAAAATTAAAGGTGGGACCCATCAACCTTCTTATTCACCCTTTTAAGCCCTTGTATGTCTCTCTCACACACACATACACACACACACACTCACTCACCGCCACCTCCCTCCACCACTTGCCACCAGCCGCCACCACTTGCAACTCCACCAACATCAACATCTCCACCACCTGAACTCCCTCCTCCATCCCAGATCCCTTCATCCACCACATTTAGAGAGAGAAACAAATAGAGAGTGAGATCGATCAAAGAGAGAGATGCGAAAAAGATGGTGACGATGAGTTGCTAATGTTAACAATGGTAAATTCAGTCGATTAATTTCGTATCGCCTCTTACGGTTTGGAGTTTTGAGTTGAATTTGTGGATTTAGAACTTATTTAGGGTTTTATTGGTTGGGTTTTGATGATGGTTTGTTGTTGACGGTGTGTTAATGACAGAGAAAGATAAAGATGGTGGTAGTTTATGGGTGTAGAGATGGTGGTGGTTCAGATGGTGGAACCACCATGTGATGCGGCTGTTGCAGAGTTTGACAGTGTCACACCCCGAAATATCAGAGCGTTGGCGTGACTGGACCGGTATCTTCATTGCACAGCGGAAGCAAATAATCTAAGTCTTTTAGAAATTGAACGCCCACTAAGTACTCGACTCTTCATGGTTCTCCTATTCCAACTGTGCCTTGTCTTAAAAATGCAACCTGAGAAAGAAACATGCGAAAAATCAACATAAAGTTGAGCGAGTTCATAGTTTGTTTGTAAAAGATTTGAAATAAATCTTTTTGAATAACCGGTTTTTGAAGTATTGTTGAGAAAACGAATTAAAATCATTTTCTTGTCATGTTATACAGAAACCTTGTATGAAAACATAGTTTGTGTCATGTATAAATCGAGTTCTCATATATAAATCAAGTTTTCATGTGTACACCACGTACTCATGTCTAATTCAAGTTTTTCTTGAGTACCCCATGTACTTCAAGTATAATTCCCGTTTTCTTGAGTACCCCACGTACTCAAGTATAATTCAAGTTTTCTTGAGTACCCCACATACTCAAGTATAATTCCCGTTTTCTTGAGTACCCCACGTACTCAAGTATAATTCAAGTCTTCTTGAGTACCCCACGTACTTCAAGTTATAAATCAAGTTTTAGTATGGTATGAATTTTGTGTAAATAAAGTATTCCTGTAAGTATCAGGATTGTTAATGGGTTGCAAAGCCATTAACATGTGACACGACATAGGAAGTCACCAAACCTTAGGCATTTAGTTGGCATATTCTGAGACACAAAAGCACTACTCGATACTCGCCCTCACCGAGAGTGTGGCTGCCCAACACCCGTTAGATCTAACCTTTTGTTCTGCGGTCTAGGTATATTGTTGATTAATGGTGCTTATGTACCCTATTCGTGACACGATTTCTCGTATCATTTCTCATAACGCATCATACTTGGTACTCGCCCTCACCAAGTGCGCTTCTCGTATTCTTATCTCTCATCACACTTGGTACTCGTCCTCACCAAGTGTGCTTCTTGTATTTTTATCATACCATTTATAAAAATTGTAACATTGTATCTTGTATTTTCCCGTAGTTTAGAAAACTGGAACTCGTGTGTATGCATATTTCAAAAAAATACGCTTGTTTGAAAAACCGGTATAAAACATAAGCTTTTCGTAAACCATTTGTGTCAGTTAAAACTTGTTTGTAAAATGGTTTAGAAATATGTAATTCTTGCTTTGCAAAAAGTGCATGTCTTTCCACCCCGAAAACATTTATAAACATGTAAAACCATAAAAGGCGGGGTTATGAACTCACCTGAATATTCCTGTGCAAAGCTAGCTAATTACGACTTTGTGATGTCGTTTCCAAGACTTGACTCGCTAGCGTGCATTCTACAATATTCCTAACACGGAATATCTTATAAGTTTCTAAATGATGCGGTAACTAAACTACGTGTTACCGAGCTCTACCGAATCGTTAGTCGAACAGTTCAATGGTAAGTAGTTAACTTATCGGAAATGATAGGTCATATTTGATAAGTGTCGTTTATTGTCGATAAAACCACTAAGTCTTGAAAAGACTTGATTCTCGAGAGATTTAAAAATAAATAAATATTTATATATAAATACTTCGTTGTAATTGCGTTAGCCGTCTTGAGTAGTCGTACGAAAATAATATATAATAACTTGTATTATATATATCACGTCTTGTGTATATTTGCCAAAAATATACGTATATGCCGTTTCGGCGTTTGTAATAAATATAAAAAGTTATATTTATTTTAGGAAAGTATCATCGAGTTGTTTGAAGTTTAAAATAAATATAAAACTATATTTATTTTTATAAGGGAATTCGTGTGGTATAAATATAAAAACTATATTTATTTTTATAAAACGAATTCGTCGAATTTCCGAAGTTCAAAACAACTATGTTTGTCGTTGTAAATATTTTCCGAATCGTTGTTTTCGTAAGTTGTAAGTTGTTGTCGAAGGAAACTTTATATTTGTATCTCGTAAAAGTCGCTTCATAACAATAGTTGTCGTTTTACAAGAAAAGCACGTTTTTATAATAAAACTCCTTTTATTTTACGGGTTTTCTCGAAAAACGGGCAGAGTTTCCTCTGTTTTTGGACGCCCCCGACAACACAAGTTGTCGTTATTTTTCAAGATACAATCAAGATTCAAACAATATAAACAATATTTATGCAAGTTTTTGTCGAATAAGTTGAAATATAAACTATACTTGTAATAGATCGGTTCGAGCTCGTTTTTCACGTGATATATAAAATTATGAAAATAACGAAATAAAACGCGCCGTTGATCTTTACCATCTTCATGTCGAAATGTCGACTGAGTTGACCGAGTCAACTGAGTTGACCGAGTCTTCCTGAATCAAGAACCGCGAACCGCCCCTAACTTATGTTGACCGAGCCGAACCTGTTGACCCGAACCGTTGACTGCTGTTGACAGTTTGACCCAGCCCGAGCCGAGTGAACTCGGTTTAACCGAGTCGACTCGGATAAAAACCCGGACTGTTCGACCCGTGTTGAACCGTGCCGCGAGACCCGAACAAGACTCGAACCACACATCCGGATCTGAATCAAGACCTGAGATGAAACAAAAGGAATCCGGACCAAACTCGAAACTGAGCACAATCTTAGCCAAAACTGAACCGAAACTTACTTGAATAACCCGAAACCGGTGAACTTCGCCGGATAAAGACAATGTCCGGCGGTCAATGGCACCGACCGCCGGTTCTCTCACTCTTCTCAGCTTTCTCTCTATTCTGCCACCGACCACCACCGGATCAAAACATGGACCGCCGGTCCGAGACATAGACCGCCGGTTCTCTCTCTCTCTTCAGTCTCTCTCTCTCCGTCTCGTCTCTGTGTTTGCACCACCACCAGACGCCATCACTCACCACCACCCGATGATGGTGGTGGTGGCCTGTTTTTGTTATCGAGGAAGAGGGGGGTGTCGCCGCCTGAGTGGGGAACCGAGGAGGGGTCTGCCGGTCGGATTAAACTCCGGTCACCGGAGTTTAGTTGGAGAGGGAGAGGAGGTGAGGGTGAGGGAAATAGATCTCTGTGTTTTGGTTGGGTTCGGTTGTGATCGAGAGAGGGAGAGAGGTAAAGGAGGGTTGCTTTGATTTCTTATATGTGTGTGTAGTGGATGTATGGGTATTCATTTATAGACCACAATTACTTTTATGTCTACTGTGTGTTCAAGTTACATTCAGGTCATAAGTTTCTAACCCAAGTCAATACCCAACATATGAAAATGATGAGTTGTCTAACCGTATAGGGAATGGCATGTACTCCAAAAGTAACATAAAATATTTAAAGATGTTTCCTAACAATACTACATGTGATTTGGTTGCAATCTAAGTATAGTTTTGATCTTGTTTAGTCTTGTGGGTTTTGGGCTTGGGCCAGGGCCCACAAGCCCATCTCATATGTATGTGGCCCGTAATTCATACGAGACTAGATATCGCGACCCAAACTTCCTAAGCATAAAATATTCTTGCAACATCCGTATTTGTCGACGTTGTCAGTATTTCGTACGGTATCAGTTCGTTGTCGCGTAGTATTCAACAGGTTTCTCTGTAACCCACCGTTCGCGCATTGTAAAGCCGGTTAGCCGTTTCTAGGCACTTCAAAGGCCTGATTAAGTTACCTTGCGTCTTAAACACTATTTATTGTCGCGTTAAACACCTGTTAATCACGTAATTAAGGGCGTAAATTACCGGTTGTCACAGACAGGTCGTCGGAGGATGACGTTCGCTTATGGAAGCAAATGAGCACCGGAAATGATGGTGGAAAGCTTGAAGGGAGGAGGTGGTGCAACGGTGGTGGTTTAGGGTTTGCATATTGGGGTTTTTAGGTGGTGGGGTAATGGTGGCATGGGTCACGGTGGAATCGTGATTGTGGATGTTACAGTGGTTGATTGGTGGTGTTTGGTAGATGTGGTGTGGTATGGTGGTGGTGACCGGTGGTTTTGTGGTAGCATGGTGGTGGTAGTGGTGGTTTTGAAGAGGGATTCACAGTTTAGAGAGGGAGGTGGGGTGGGGATGAGGTGTTATATATTGTATTTAATAATTAATAATTAATTTTGGGGCCCAATTGATATTTTAAATGATTAATTAGCTTTTCTTATATTTTAATAAAAGCAAAGGGTAATTTTGTTATTTTACATAGATTTAACGGAGAAAACTAACGGATATCCACCCTAGGGACTATCCGGGTAAAAAACTGTCAAACCATAGAGAGCACCGGTGTAATTTTCAAAAGTTGAAGATTATAGGTGTCATTTTACAAAACCAAAGGAACTATCTGTGCTTTTTACTGAAATATATTATTAAATTTAATACCAGGCTTGTTATTAAAGGATGATTATGTAGGAGGATTTTAAATCATAAGATTAAAATTATAGCTAGTGACGAAATTTAGTTTAGAGACAGTTTAGGTATGAATTCAAATTATACAAATTCAATATTATGGAACCTTTATAAAACTTTTCTATAATTTTTATACAAATTCCATAAATACTGCCACTGATTTTTATAGATTATACAAATGTTATGGAACCTTTATACAAATTTTCTACAATTTTTGGGAATCTATAAATTTAAATTGGATTCATTATGATTTATATGTATTCTAATCACTTAAAAATACAAGATTATCACAAATAGATTTTATAAATATTTTTATTAATTCTTGCTGGTTATATAATTGTCATAGATTTTTTATATATTATTTCTATAATTTTTTGTAACTATTATTCAATTAAAGAATTGATGAAATTGTTATACAAATTATCCCCTTTATAAAATTGTTACTTTTAAATTAAAATATGTAATAATCATTAAATCTATTATATATGATAAGTAGATGAGTTTGATGAACTTATTTAATTATTGGCTTTATCAAATATTTGAAAACCATTAAAATTTTAATTTTATGATTTTGCCATTTTAATAAATTTTAGAATCATATAATTATAATTTGGTTATTTTGGATGAATAAATATAATTTGATATAATTCTAAGTCCCCAAATAGGAGAACTCAGTTTCCTAAAATCATTAGGTTATCATTTCATTTAGTATGTCGGTAATTTACAATACGATTATTATCTTAGATTCCACATATTCCAGTTCGTGCGGTAATTCTCGTGGAACGTTTCTTCGCAACCAGTGAGTAGATCTAATACTCTCCATTTTTTATCATTAAATATTTTTGGGGTGTATCATGTGTCATGTTTTAAATGTTTCAAGTTAAACCTTCAACATGCAAATCAATACGTACTTATGTGTTGCGTTTCCTATTTCTAGTATCTATTGTTTCTTATTTCTAGTTTATAGGGCTGCAAACGAACCAAACGTTCGGCGAACAGTTCGTGAACCGTTCGGCGAGAAGTTCGTTTGTTTACTAAACAAACGAACACGAACACGAACAAGAAATTTCGTTCGTTTAGTTAAATGAACAAACATGAACAGAGGTCATGTTCGTTCGTTTATGTTCGTGAACGTTCGGTAATTTGTTCGATAGTTAATTAGTGTTTTTAGTTTTTATATGTATTTAAATACTTCAAAATTCCTACAAATTAAATATGTAATAAGTGTCAGTGTATTATATATTTTGTTCATGAACGATTGTTTGTGTTCGTTTATTTCCATTTTCATGAACATTATTAGTTTGTGCTCATTTGTGTTCATCAACATTTGTTTTTGTTCGTTGCCTAAAATTAACAAACAAACACAAACGAACATGAACAAGTTCATTTCCTTAACAAACGAACACATACATAAAATCTCGTTCGATAAGTGTTCGTGAACGGTTCGCAAACACATATATTTCTTAACAAACGAACACGAACAAGGCCATGTTCGTGTTCGTTCGGTTCGTTTGCAGCCCTACTAGTTTATATGGTTTCTCGTATCTATTCTTGCATATATGTGTGTCTATGTGTTTACTCGCTTTGTGTCACAGGTTTCGCGTGGATCCACTTGGCTGACTAGGTTCCCCACGGCTATGGGTTGTAGCGTAGTATCGCCACCAGTATTAGACTCGCTCTTCGAAGCTTGAGTCTAATGCATGCTATAGTCTTTGAGTCTTATGGTTTCTATTGTATCTAAATTGTGATTGTGGTGTTTTGTTGATTGTTGTTGTGGTTATGGTGAAATAAGATGTTTCTACAACCAGTGGCGAATCCAGAAATTTTAGTGAGGGGGTGCAAAAATGTGTCGGTAAAAACAACACTTAACATAAAATGGGCTATAATTCTGGCGCATTATATGTCGGGCACAAAAAGCGGGTTCTATCTTTTAAGGGATACAATTCAACGTTAACTAGAACCCAATTTTTTAAACCAAGTTATACATTAGAGGACATATCTCTTGTATCATAGCGAATGAAAACCGTACTACATAACCATTGATCAACAGTGTCTTTCTTGATAACTAATTAATAAACACTATTAATCTAACAACAAATCACCTAATTTACGTTTGATACGAACCAAATTAACTATATAAACCATAGGCTATCAGCCTATCATCACTAGTACCATGTATTGTTACATCACATAAAAACACAAATTTATGTTGATATAACATTGCATGCATTCATTATTTCTTCAAATCTAATACTTTGTTGGTTTATATACAAAATAGATGTGTGGTTGTGATCAATCAAACTATTTAAGATTAATAGCTTATATAAACTTACCTACATATTATATCGCGAGGTATCTTTCTAATCAAATTCTCATCCGACATCGTCTATTAAAGGATTCCAATCTTCTTCTCACCCTTGTAAAAAGTGAAGTTTTCTTCAAAAATTAGCATGCACATGGCCGACTGAGTTTAGGCTTTTAATAAATGAGTGCCTATCAAAATATCTAAAGGGTGCCTTATAATAACTTGTTTGAATGACTTGGTTTTTTTTATGTTAGTCAACATGTTTTTCAGGGGTGCCTGTGCACCACCTAGAACTTTAATGGATCTGCACATGTCTACAACGCATGGAAATTGCATGTTAAATGTATTTTAAATAAAGGAATTCTAAGTAAAATAAATTAATTAATAAAGCAAAACGTTTTATTTAAAATTTAGATCTATTCACTAACATTTTATTAATCCAAAACTTTTTTACGCATGATGCAGCTACACAAATAGGAGATAGAGTTGAAGGCAAAGACACGTAGGACATGCTTTAATAATAAATTGGACCTTTAATCATAACCGTTTATCTTTTGAATATTGTATGAATTATGTCAATTGTTTTTCTATGATTATGTGTGGGAAATTTAGTTTGGTGGACAATTATCATGTCCCGTACTATCCCGCTGCAAGTCAAGGTGTGAGATACACTTTTTGCATTTCAATATTTTTTGTGTTATCTACAAAGTTTTACCTCTATAATATTTGCATTTCAGTATTTTTAAAACCTTGTACATGTTTTGTAACGCCTTGCGTTTTCATACTTTCCATATTTAGAAACCATTGCTTGAAATTCTATTTTTTTTTTGGAAATCTTGTATTCCTTGTAATCGTATTTCGTTGTATCGTTGTAAAATCCGAGACTTTGATCGTAATGAAACGAATCTTTTATACATGTTTATACATTGATACGTGCACTCGTTTGATACATGGTTCGCAATTCGTATAAACGTAAGCTTAACTCGTAAACAATGATCGTGTATTCGTAATCCTTAAATCTTCATACATTTAAACACTTAGTTATTCGATTATAAGATTAAGTTGTATGTTTTTTTTTTCACTTGATCATACCAAACCATAAACCATACATACTTGTCACATTTCATGTGTTATACACACCTATGTTATCACACTTTTTGCTAAATTAAAACATGTCATTTATGCATTTTGGACCTTGTTACAAGTTACATACATACTAGACACCATGTAACACTTTATTAAACATCAAATATATACCTTCTAATGTCAAAAAAAATAAAAATAATAAAATTATAGGGCTGTTAACAGCCTTGCATCAACCCACTTAATTTCCTTGTTTTGAGTTATTTAGCCCACTAAACACTTCCAAAACCCAACCCAATGAAACCCTAATCCATCCCCTATATAACCCAAGCCTCCTCCAAGCATTTTTCACTTTCTAAACACTCTCCATTCACTCTCAAACACTCCAAACCGTAGCTGATTGCAGAAGTTCGAGCAGATTTATACCACTTCACTAAAGTGAGCATAACTCACTCAATTCTTATCCGATTCACTCGATTATTTTTCCTACTACTTTGTATTAACCTTAGCTACGTTTTCATCGGTTTTCCTTGGAAAACCAGAGCCTCGAATGTTGCCAAAAGGGCTCCAAAGTGGACTGATTTTTCTGTTCTTGTTTCAGACTTTGATAAACTTGTTTAAACTTAAGGAAACTCATCTCAAACCTATGTCCTTATGCTTATAAGCACTTCTATGCTTAGTTAGGCTTAAAAACAAGGTTGAGACATTCAAAATCAAAGGTATAAACCTCACAAACTTTCTGTTTTGTTCAAGGGTTTTAACCCGCAAGTGATGCTCAAGTTCAAGACTTGATGATTGTGTGATTTAGGATTAGCTTGGGCTAACCTACTTGAAAATCCACACATTGCTTGATGTTTTCTCATAGATTAGTTGTTCATATTCTATTGTTTCTTGTAAGTTCATGACTCTCCTTGTTGTTCATAACAACAAGTGTAGTGGTGAACAATAGAGGTACCTAAATGAAATCTTTGTTCTTCCTACCTCATGTATGAATTCCATGATACTTAGAGGTGCCTAAATGAAGACTTTAATCTTCTACCTCATGCTTGACTTATATGATGTAATATACGCTATGTAATACTTATGTAACAACCAAATAATCGAACTCTTGGTGATGAACTAATGGACATTCGTCAAGCTAGTAGATTGTATCATCTTAGGCCTTGACAACTTGTCACGATTCTAATGGAACTTTGTTCCATGAAAACATTTAAACTCTTTTAGGGTTTCATAGTGTCAAGAACAAGTGTCATAGGTGTTAGATGATTATTTTCATATGTTTATTTTTCATGTTATTTAAACTCCAAATTCCTAGAACCATATGTAAACACCTCTTAAACTCCAAATCGAACACATTCAACTTCCTAGTCTCAACAACTTCGTCACATGGGATAATCGGAAATCATATGCAACTTTGTGAGTACACTTGACCCATTTTCCTTTTAATACACTTTGGGTGCAACATGTTTTACTTGTTAAAATGCACGATTCACAAACATGCTTTTATTCGTTCAATACTTATACATGCTTTGCTATGCTTAGGTTCATGCTATAATACATACTACTTGTTAACTCGGCTTAACAATTATAGCGCTATAGGAGTAGCACACCACCCGACGGGGTTTTGTTGAGTCTTTATTCTATAACGGTCTCGTCACTTTTGTGTCGAGGGATGCTAAATACTAGTGGACACTAGAGTTGACATATTGTTATGCATGATAGATTGACCTTATATACCAATTGCGATGTTGGATTGAAAATACATTTTTATACATATGCCACGAGTCTAAAACTAGTGTACTCGCCAATACCTTTGTATTGAACTATGCTTTTAAAACATGTTGCAGGTTTAGCGATGATGTTGATGATGCATGGAATCTAGTAGGATGCTTAGATACACACTTTAAATTTTGTATTTTATTTGTATTGTATTTCTGTTGGTGCACACATCTATCGTCTTCGTCTTATATCGTGTCTCGGGTTCGTTGCAGATCTGAACAAGAGTGATGTCATCATTATTGATGATGACATCATATTAGTTGCATCATCATTTCATCATACACACAAAACAGTATAGTATGTTCACAAGAAGACAAAATAGGAGTCTTATAATTGTTAATGTTTGGTTTCGCTTGAATGGTCCAATTAGGGGTTTCGCTTGAGAGGTTCGCTTGAAGCAGTCATGTTCATTTCAAGCGAAACATGAAGACTATATATAGGCGTGTGTGGATTTCATTTGGAACAGATTTCTCAGAGTGATACCGAGGTGCTGCCGGTATTCCTTGTGATTGTATACGTTGTTAAATCAATATATAAGAGGATTATAGTGTGAATCAAGTTGTTTTCACATCCGTTTCTTTGTTTCCGCCTCTGAAACGGATTTGAGCTCTTCCAAATGACTCATTTGGGTCACAAAACGATCCTACAAGTGGTATCAGAGCTCAGGAGGAAGAGATCTTGCCAAAACAGCCTGTTTTCATCACTTTTTCTGATTTCTACACCATTCTTTTTCAAATTTTAAAATTTTTCACGGTTAAAATCGGCTCAAATTCACACATATTATGCGCAATCATGTATTAACAAATCCTGGAAAGTTTCAGCTTAAAATTCGAACTAAAAACCAGTAAATTTGTCTTTCGAAGTGGTTCCGCTTGAACGAGTGTTTTGTGAGTTCGCTTGAAATCTGAGGTCTCGCTTGAATTTACATGTTGAGTCTGCTTGAAAAAAACGTTTCGCTTGAAAAACAGTGTTGCGTCCGCTTGAAACGACACACCGCTTGAAACCGACACATCGCTTGAAAGTGCATTGATATTATCATTTCATTTTTAAAGTTTCCATGTCTCGTAAATTGGAAGTCAGATTGCATGTGAATATCTCGGTTTAAACAATTTGCATGTGATTTTGGTTTGATCAAGTCTTTTAGTCAACATTATTTAAAGTATCAAGTGAATCATCAGATTTTGCATGTGAACAATATTCATCGGATTAGAGGTTTTATTGGTCCAATCAGATTAAATTGTATTCGGCCCATGTGATTACATGTGATAAAGCAATTACATCAGCTCTCTACAGACATTGCGGCCCAATCAATTTTATAACTACATATTACATTTAAAGGAGTTGTCGGCCACTTTCATTTAAAAGGTCCAATCAAACCATTCGGTTCATGTAAATCAGTTGGGAATTAAAGTGATGTCAGTACATGTGCTTTGAAATTGTCGGCCTAATCAAAGTTTTTTGAAAGATAAAGTGTCGGCTATTTGTTTTGGATTTGTCTAGTTGCATGTGATCAGAATTTGCATGTGCTTTCATTGGTTCAAGAGTTAAAATCATCGGCCCAAGTTTCATTATCATCGGCCCAATCAGTGAAGGCCCAATTGAATTCGCTTTGTTTTGATCGGCTCATTCATTCAGTGATCTCACTTCAACAACATTGTAACGAGTCCACAAATTTTTGACACGAGTCCTAGATCGATTCAAGCGACACACACATTCACATATTCAATTCATTTAAACTGATCATTTGCTTGTTGGTTTCAGGTGTTTCAAGAGGTGAATCATTTTGTTTGAAAGGAGATCTAGTTTGAATTTGATATTTCATTTTAAGTGACTGTTTTTTATAAACGTGTTTCCGTATCATGGATATAAATTTCTTTAATATGGATAGTAAAATACTTTTATTAGTAAAAGAGTTTGACTCGTTTTCAGGTTGTCCAGGAGAAAATACAAAGAGTATCATTGAGAGGTATAGCCATCTTGTTCGTTCATTGTCTGAGAAGGGTATTCAGAAAAGTTCAAATGAATGGGTTGATAAATTAGTCAATGCCTTACCTCAACAAGAATGGGGTACATATCTTTTGGATTTAAAAAGAACTGGAGAATACTCTGGATTGGCAATTTGTCAATTCATTAAGAAACTTGAAGAACAGATGGAGGGAAATGCTGAGAAGAAGAAAAGTCAAAATGGAAAATCAATACTAAAAAGAAGCAGGAGTAAAGGTGTCCAAGTGGGAGAGGAACAGACTGAAGAAATTTCAGTTTTGAAAGACAAGAAGAAATCTGAGGATAAACAGATTCTTGAAATGAAGGAAAATTGTAAGAAGCTGAAATCTGAAAATGTTAAACTGTTAAGTGATTTGAACAGTTTGACATTGAAAAACGAGATTTTGAAAGAAAAGGAAAAAGAATTTGAAAATGAAAAATTAAAATTTGAAAAAGATTTTCAAAGTCAAATGAAGATTTTAGAAGATAAGAAATCTGCTATTTTTAAAAATAATCTTGAAAAACATATTGAAATAAACTCTCATCTTCAGAAAATCATTCGGCTTGAAAATGAAGCTGAAAAAGCTCGGATTAAAATCAAAGAGCTTGAAGAGAAATTGAAAGGTTTTGAGACTTCGTCATCAACACCAGATTATCCATGTCCAAAACCGATCAATTCAGTTCCAATAAGTGACAATGTCACAAACTTTGACAAAGTCAAGGTTAAGGATTGTGATGATAAAACTGATGATGAAAATGAGGGTTTTTATTCAGCAGAAGAATCTGAGTCAGAATCTGATGCTGAAAATGAGAAAAAGAAAATATTTTTGAGATTAAATGAAATGTTTAAAGAAACCGTTCTACATTCTACTGAAAAAGGTGAATGCTCAACTCAAAAACCTGTAAAGAAGAATGTGGAACAAAAACAAAAAGATAAAAAGCCGAAAAATCTTCAAAAAGAAAATAAAAGCTCATCAGTTAAATCATCCAATCGTGATAAAAAACCACAAAAATTAGAAAATCAAAACTAAAAAAACTGTTGGTAATAAGTGGTGCAGGTTTGACCACAGTGCTTCAAAGCCAAATCCAGCTTTCAGGAGGAGTGATAATCACCACAAAGCCAGACAATGCTATGATCTGAGTGTTTGGTGTGAAAGTGGTGAATGGTATGATAACAGAGTGTGTTACTCTTGTGGTGTTCGAGGACACATTGCTGTTAACTGCCAGAATTGGAGTTATGAGACGAGAAGATGCTATAACTGCCAAATCAGAGGACACATTGCCAGAGATTGCCCAATGAGATCAAAGGGAAGATCGATGGTTGAATCTCAGAAAATGGCAAAGAAACCAGTCAAAGCAAGGCCCAAGGAATAGAAAGTTCAAGAACCTAAAGTTCAAGAACAGAAAGTTCTAAAACCGAAAGTGAAACTTTCACAGGGGCAAAAAGACATACCGAGGAAGAAGAGGAAGAAGGAAAGAGAGTATCTCGAAAGAATTTTGTCCTCGGATACAACTAGTAAAACATATAAAAGTTCTGATAAATCGTCTTGCTTTCCAAAGAATGAAAAATCAAGCAAAACGGATTCATCAGATACAAATCTGAGGACGAAAGAGAGAAAGTTGAAAAAGAAAGTTGCTGGTGATGAATTTGTTTCTCCGGAAACAAAGGAGCCAGTTGTTGGCAATGAATCTGACTCGTTAAAGTCAGACAAGCCACGGTCATGCAATGAATCTGGTGTGGTAAAGCCAGAAGAGCCGTGTGTTGAGGTAAAAAATGAGAATTCTAGTCTAACAATGGATGATGAAAATTTTCCACCATTGTTGAACAAGAACTCAAAATCACCCAAGGACAGTCAGGCTTGGGTGAATCTGTTTAAATAGAAAAACCTGACTTGCCGGAGATCCCAAGTTTGTAATCGTGGATCAGGAATCGGCATCTTTCTTGATAATTGATGATTGTGAATGAATCTTATAATAGTTGAATTTTTACAGGATAATTGTGAATTGCCGGAGCTTCCAGGTTGGT
>JARYGA010018876.1:0-65657 GCA_030545235.1 Helianthus tuberosus | reverse complement strand
TAGTGTTCCCCAATGAACCCTCCCCTATATATATATATATATATATATATAGGGGACCGCTAAAATGAAAACCAGCCCCAGTTGTAAGAACCGAAAGAACCACTTTACAACCATTAGATCTTCAAGATGGATGGACAAGATTAAAAGTAGTTAAAAAATAATATTAAGTATTTTTTGTTTTATTATGTTCTTAATATTTTAATGCAAAAGGGCAGTTTAGTAAAAATACTTTTTTTTTGTCTTTATTATTTTTTATTACTTTTTTTATTATTAAATTAGTTTTTATTTTTTAAACAGAATTATTTTATTAAAAGTATTTAAATTAAGATTTTTTAAACTTTTTACGTTTTACGTTAAACTTTTTACGTTTACGTTTTACGTTAAACTTTTTACGTTTTACGTTAAACTTTTTACGTTTTACGTTAAACTTTTTACGTTTTACGTTAAACTTTTTACATTTTACGTTAACCGTTAAACTTTTTACGTTTTACGTTAAACTTTTTACGTTTTACGTTAAACTTTTTACGTTTTACGTTAAACTTTTTACGTTTTATGTCCACTTTTTACGTTTTACGATTTACGTTAAACTTTTTACGTTTTACGTTTTACGTTAAACTTTTTACGTTTTACGTTAAAAAAATTACATTTTACGTTAAAAACTTTACGTTTTACATTAAAAATTTACGTTTTACGTTAAAAAGTTTACGGTTTTAACTTTTACGTTAAAAAGTTTACGTTCTACGTTAAAAAAATTACGTTTTACGTTAAAAAGTTTACGGTTTTAACTTTTTTTTTTTCAAAAACTTTTGTACACAAAACGAACGCACCCAGAAAATCGCAACTTGGTAGGTGTCTCAGATAGATTGTTATCATCATCGACGCCTCAAAAAAATTTAAAAACCCAACAAACAAAAATCAAAACAATGAGTGGATTATTTAAAAAACGGGGTTTTGGCTCAGATTTTCCGATAATCAGAGGCTGCAAAGTGGGGTTGCAGGTTCATAAACCTACCCTCCACCATCCTTGTCGCGCCATCGTCATCAAAATATGCGGGTTTTTTTTTTGCATCATCACCGCCCAAAATCCAACACATCAAACCCACATAGTTCACTGTTCAAAATCACTAGAAAATCAAGAGCACAGATCAAACACCCACCATTTTTTTCTAGATAGAGAAACACATATCAACTGAGATCAACCCCCCAACATAAAAAAAGAAACAACACAGATCAACCCCCAAGAAACAATGTGCTACAAATCAACAATAAATCACTTATGCAAACACAAAACCGACATAATCAAAACACACAATTCATAATTTGTGTTCAAAAACACAAATCAAAAAACTATCACTGCCAAAAATCTCAAAACCCCAAATCATAATTTGTGTTCAAAACAGCTCACACAATCAGAATCAAAGAAACACAAATCATAATTTGTTTCAAAAACAGCTTACACAATCAGAATCAAGGAACACCATCGTCGCCGTAAAAAACCCACCACCACCGTCGCCATTAATCCTCACCGGCAACCTTCACCACCGTCGCCGGAGAAAACGTGGGGGCCGCCGTCACAGGTGTGGGTGACCCACCACCACCGTCGCCGTCACCACCGTTATCGGTGGAGCAACGAACAGAGAACAGGGTTATCGGTGGAGCATCCCAGTCGCAAATTACCCCACAGAACAGGATTATTGGTGGAGCAACTTACAGAGACGGGGGCGAAACAGCAGCCGTCGCAGATTTGGGAGCAGCAGCCAACGAAGAACAGGGGGTACCAGAGAGGGTTGAGATAATGGTGGTAGGATTTTTGGAGAAAGAGAGATGAGAGAATGGTGGTGAAGATCTGCTTATTTAAAATGGAGTATGAGAGATGAGAGAGGAGAGAGATATTAAAAAAATCAGGTGACTTTAATGAAGAGAGAGAGAGATTGGACATTTGAAAGAAATGACCAAATTACCCCTTATTCTGATTGGTTGAGAGTGGTTCTCACGGTTCTTACAACTCGGGATGGTTTCTATTTTAGCGGCTCCCTATATATATATATATATAGGAAGGTTAACGTACATTACGGCTTAACGTACATCACGTACGACAGGTAATTACGCACGTTCATTTTAAAATCACGCACGTTATAACTCAAAAATCCAAAATCACGCATGTTGAAACACAATAATCACGCATATTGAAAACATTAATCACGCATGTCATAGAACAAATCACGCACGTTGTCGTACGTGAAGTACGTTAAGCCGTAATGTACGATATACTTTTTCTATATATATATATATATAGGAGAAGTTTCAAATGAAAACCACTAGTTATCGCGAAAACTCGAAAAATAACTAAAAAAACCTAAAAAATATACCAAATTTTTTTTGTATACCAATTTTCGCTATTTAAATTATATAAAAAAACTTTAAAATTTTTTTTTTGTAGTGCACATGTGTAATAGTACTACACATGTGAATTATTACACATGTGCACTACAAATTTTTATTATTTTTTTTATATATAAAAACTAGCAATTTTTAATAAAAAATTGTAAAAAAAATTGGTGTGTTTTTTAGGCTTTTTTTAGTTAGTTTTCGAGTTTTCGCAATAAAAATGGTTTTCATTTGAACCATCCCCTATATATATATATATATAGAGGAAGGTTAACGTACATTACGGCTTAACGTACATCACGTACGACGGGTAATTACGCACGTTCATTTTAAAATCACGCACGTTATAACTTAAAAATCCAAAATCACGCATGTTGAAACACAATAATCACGCATATTGAAAACATTAATCACGCATGTTATAGAACAAATCACGCACGTTGTCGTACGTGAAGTACGTTAAGCCGTAATGTACGATATACTTTTTCTATATATATATATATCAAAAGATTTGTAACGATATCATTTGTTTAGTACATCCAAACTTATATACCATCTTGCAAATAATTTGTAGTCAAATAAATTAATAAGACATGTGTTTAACTAAATAAAAAATAATAATCTTACAGAGTCAATTGAAATGCTTGTCATGTTTCGTTTTAATAATTTAGAATGTTTGATTGGGGTGTTTCATTAAAATTAAACAAATATGAATTATGAAAGTGAATACTATGATAAGTTTTTTTTTTTTTTTTTAAAGCCTTTCTCTCATCCACGTCCTCCTCTTCTCCTCTCTTGTTTATTGTTTTAAAACAATATCTAATTTCCTCGACTTTTATTCTATCTATTATTTCCCAACCAAACCCATTGCACACCAAGGAACCCTCACTTCTAAACTAATAATCTAGAATTAGGTATCCTGTAGATAATTAAACTCGTTTCCTCTGATTCAATGTTCATAGGTCTTGAAGCAGCATCCACAAATCTCACTGGTTTATTGGGTATAATTAGTTCACATAACAAACAGTTATCTTTATAAGTGGTTCAAGTTTGTCGTATTCATTCGCCCTACTTTGAGAGTTCAGGTTGATCCCTCGCGGTAATTTAGAGCATTTGTGCATCTAATCTTGTTTGTTAATAGTTAGAAACTAGCAGGCCGGTGGGTTGTACCAAAATCGCATGGTTATATAATATGAGTATTGTGGTATTGGCATATATGTTTGGCGTTTCAATTGTTCATTAATTATATCTCAAGCATGGAATCATCCAACTCACGTTGAAAATGAAATAAGAAATTTCCTACAAGTGACAATACATATAGTTGTTAGTGGTGAGTATTTCATTTATTTAATACACGAGTCTTGGTAGGGGCCAAGAAACAAATCTATATAAAATCGAAAGGGATCCACCGAAAATGGGTCATTGTCGGCAGCTGGTGTACGTGTACCGTAGAGACCTAATCAAACAAATTAGAAACGCACGAGTGCAATCGCCAACCTGCAGGTACATGCATGTGCACATTTTCATTGGTTACACGGCTCTGTGTCCACCATGTCACCATCAATGCCTCTTCAACTTTTTGGTCCTAGACGAACCATCCATGTATATTAACTAACATGTATGTATATACTCTAAAGACACCCCATCCCATTCCTCCTGAAAAAACACTAAACTAATGATATTTTTTTTTGTTCCTATAAAACATTAACCTAATGATATTTTTTTTTTGTCCTTTGGTTCGAAAAGAAAAAAAAGGTATTAACCAAACAAGTTGAAGAATAGAGTACAAGAGAGAGGTGAGCGTTTATAGCACAACTCTACTGATAACAACGAATCATCCTTACATAAGGATGATTTGTTTGAAGAATATATATTGTTGCAATTGAGCCACCGTAACTTCATACCATGAATGCAATGGACGTCACTACTTGTTTTCTCCAAATTTCAACAGTTATGGTATGCGTTACCAGTGGCGGACCCAGGATTTTTTGCGTGGGGGTGCGGAATTTTTTTTAAAATCTTAGGCGTCTAGATATATACATAAAAAACCGGTTCGGGTCGGGTCGGGTCGGGTCTCTATGATCACCAAATTTGGACCTAAACAAGTAACAACATAAGCAAAACACACGATCCGATTTCATCCGCTTTCCTCTTGTTGAGAAATCGCGCCATAACATCTTTACTCATTGTCCCTGTCACATACAAAATAAACAATATTCCTTAATTTCAATTCCTTAGTATTTCTCCAGGAGCTCATGTAATGAACATCCGTTTGAAATCCTCAATGATTTGCTCAAACCTTGTAACTTTCCCGTTGAGATCAGCTGTGAGTTTAAGTGCTTCTTCTTCAACCAACTTTGGTTAAGCAGCTATTTCCTTCACCAAACTTTATGCTCTATCAGTGTTGGCAAAGCTTTATCAGACAACAATATTCAAATGAAATGTTTATTGAACCTTAAGCATTTAGTGAGCTGTTTATGAT
Organism: Helianthus tuberosus; assembly: GCA_030545235.1. Classification (NCBI taxonomy): domain Eukaryota; kingdom Viridiplantae; phylum Streptophyta; class Magnoliopsida; order Asterales; family Asteraceae; genus Helianthus; species Helianthus tuberosus. The sequence continues at coordinate 60,787 of JARYGA010018876.1, read as the reverse complement.
TTCTTTTATAACTAAAGCACATGGGCCAAATACTCAATACACCCTGATTGGACCTCCAATTTCACATTACATGTGCTGAAACAATCAGTATTGAAACACTCAAACAAAACACGTGAATACTGAATTAAAAACAAATATAATGGCCGATAACCATTATACTTCACATGCAAACTGATAACTTTCAACATTTTTATATAAATTCTAACATTTTTTTCTAAGGGGTGCGGTCAGAATTTTCCAAGGGGTGCGGTCGAAATTTTTCAAGGGGTGCGGTCGGGATTTTTCGCGAAAAATAACACTAAAATTTTTTTTTTCAAGGGGTGCGGCCGCCCACCCACGGGCATATGTAGGTCCGCCCCTGAGTCTACGTTTCATAAGAATTTTTTTTTTTTTTTTTCTCCTGTTTGAGGTTGAGTGTGTGGGTTACACGAGATGGAAACCTAGACTAGGGTAAATGTTAATTAATTGCATAAGTCCTTTAGGATAGACTTGATGTTTTCTGAATGCTTTGGGACTATCTACATGTGAATTGTCAGAAGGACTTTTGTTGTGTATGCACATGCAATCCATTATATGGATTATAAATAATTGCTATATATTAATGTTTGGGGAGTCAAGAACATAAATGTTACTATGTATTGTTGCTGATCATTCGAGTGGCCGCATTTTTTTTTTTTAACTAGTCATTATCATGGTTAGATATTGGTTAGTGCTGCCTTGTTTAAGCATAGGTGGCCAGTCCATGCCTAACTAAGGCTAGGTTACCCAATATTTGCCCTTGACAATAACCCTAGTATTTTAAAATAATACTAACACTATTATTATTTAATATTTTCTTACTAATAATAAAACTGATATTAGTATTACATAACTAAACATACATTTAAATGGAAAAATTTCTAATAAAAATGGTGAAACCAGCCGTCCCCAGGATCGAACCCGGGTCTAGGCCACACCCTTTCGCGCGCCTAGCCAACCGAGCTAAGTGCCTAGTTTGTGAAAATTTCTATTTTGGTTAAATATAAGCACATGTACAATAAATTCTGTACTTCTTATTATAAGTCACCTACTTATCCTCCTTATGTTGACTAATAATAATATAGTAATACTATTAGGTAATCACTTATGTAAGTTTATATATAAAATAAATTTTATATAATGTTTTTCGATTGAATATGTTAAAATAATAATTTATCATGAAAGGCTAGATTGATGTTGTAAAAATCATTTAAGAGATACATTAAAATATGACAAGAATTTGTGTATCATTATCTTAATACATGATTTGTGTTAAGATAACTTTTATAAATATCCGTATATGATATATATATAAATGAGATTAGTGCAATTTTTTTAAATTTTATGAAAACGTTAGTACAAGGTGACCGTGATCAAAGAAATGATTTAGTGAAGTCGAAGACCAAATAAGCATTTTATAGTTCTAGAGAATTGAAGTGTTTGTTGGGATTATGTTGAATATGATAGCTTTAATCCATCATATGGGAATTTGAAATGAATATGTAATGCGAACAAATTCAAGCAATTGAACTTGGTTTAATTACAACGAGTTCATGTATTAATAAGAAAGTTCAGACATGGTTACAGCAAAATCATGTATGCCAAAGAAAAATGAGTTTCTCAAGAAATTTATTGACTCAATATAAAAGGGTCATTGTTTTGCATTACTGCGGTATACAGTGCCAAAAAAAAACCGAGTATAGCGAAATGATATTTGAGTTTGGATAAAACAACAAATTAGAATGAAGTCCTCCAGTTGGTTTCATAAATCAAATGAACCATATGTGCAACAAATAGTGCATGTGTAACGTATGGATTTATCAAGAAATGAAATAGATCAATATTTGTCACCATGAAAGAAATCCTCATGGTATGACGACCTTTAGGGAAAGTAAAAATGCGAAAGTCAACTTATTATATGCAGACGTCGGAATTTTCAACAAAAGAAATATAAGAACTTCTATCGGGAATTTCGAGTGATAATCGTTATTAAGTGACATTACCAGGAAATGTCGAATAAAATGAAATAGGGAATTTGCAAAAGTATATGACTCATTTTTCAGTGCTAATAATTATGACTCTGATTAGACTGTGCACGGCTGTTTATGAAATCCTGTTCTAGCGTACGTTAGAGATCTTCATTTTGTAGGATCATGTGGCAAAGTGCCTCTTTTTAATTAGTAGTTCTTCTTACTGACGGAATTTTAACATTGGTGTCATTGTGCCCAATTTATATTTTCAAAAGGTCTTGCCTCGAAAGTTGTGTGTGATATACTTCAATGTCTGTGGAAGTATAATTTAAGCTTTATGTGTTTTCTTGTGCTCTAGCACAACTTTACATGTTTCTTACTTGCATTGGAAATTCTTTATACTTTTGATGGTGTCCCAACTTAATGGGTTTCTATAGTTATTACTGTCGCTCGAGTTACGAGGTAGATAATCAAACGGAATAATGTTTAATATCGGAAAAGAGATTCTTAATAAAGAAATCTAGACACAGATGCTTGTGCTTTATTCCAAATTGACTTTTGGAATTACTTATAGATATACCTATCTATATAATCACATATTTCACATGCTGTAATATACATACCATCTATCAGGTCAATGTATTTAACAGATTCATATTTCCAAAAACCAGTCAGATATCTGGTCATGATACTATTTAGGGAAATCTTGTCACTTGTTTGACATATTATCTATCCCATCTTATCTGATTCGCGCCGGAGCGGTAACCTCAGTATATCTGGACAAACTGGAGAGTTTACTACACCATACCCAGTCTTGCCAGAGAAAATTTTCTATTTCCCATAAATAATATCTTTTCAAGTATTTAAAAGTGCCTCTTTTATTAGGGCTTTTATCCAGAATTAAGGAAACTTGTATTCCCATAACGCATTTTATTCTAGTCCAAGTAATATCAGATAAGCAATAATTACTTATTAATTCTTGCTTATTTATCATATCTTGCAATATTCTAATTACCATTCTTATGGTATATCAAAATCCATCATACTTTATTTACTCAAGTACTTAGATTATCTTGAAGCTGATACTGAGGCATCTTTTCTTAAGTTCAAGTCTAAATACTATCCTATGTGCTACCAGTTAACAGCAATCTCCTAACTCTTTTATATATGTTTAGGTATTATTATCATAACACCTAAAGGCTTAAAGCAGTGGCTCTGATACCACCTTCTGTCACGACCCCCGACCCACCCTGGACGGAATCGGAAGTCGCGAACAGCCCAGTGGTACCGGTGATTAATTTTAAAAACGTTGCAGCGGAAATTTCATCAGGACCGTGAGTTAGGAAAATATCAGAGTTTAGAAAACACCGGATTTTATTTAATAAATGGATGGGATGAACCCATGTTTTACAATGGTAGCTTTAATAAAGATAAATTTTATTACATAAAACAATATTTCTTAATTTGATTTAATTAATAAAATAAGCCACTTCTTGATGCCTTTCAGTGCCGTATCCATCTCTACTGTAATTACCTGAAACATGTTTGAAAAAGGTTTTGTCAGCGGGAAATACTGAGTGAGTTCATTCATTTTGCTAAAACGACACATTTGTTATAATATACAGTATTAAGAGCGATTACAATGTTTCTGATATCAAGCCAACTACCCACGGTATTTGTCACTCGACCCATTGGCCCATTCGTCCAATGGTGTCTGTGACTATGGTCATATCCCCCATTGGCTGCCCCAATGGTGACGATTATCAAGTAATGTATACAAAACCCCACATACCGGCTGTAACTTGGTGATTACAAAGACTTAATCCCCGTAATTATAACTTTAAAAATAAACATAATTTTGTAAATAGATTTGATAAAAAGAGAGAATGACTCACAGATAATCATGTAGATTCATACGGACAGAATTTAGTCTACAGATAAGCCTTGATATATTGCAAATTTATACAGGCAGGGCTTAGCCTATTGATTTTGCCTTGTAACCTAGTGCATACGAACTAGGTAGGTAACTTAATACAATAATTACGATAACTCACGAGATCAAATTCTCACAATGAACGACAAAGTGCAATACTTCATCCATCGAATTAACGATGATCCGTCAAATCAATGACGAACGACAAAGTATAATACTTCATCCATCGAATTAACGATGATCCGTCAAATTAATGACGAACGATAAAGTATAACCCTAGTGTGGGCGGCACTTAAACATCCATTGGATATATTGATTGGTCGGAAAATGAATCGTAATAGCGATTAAGTTAATACCCTGTATCGTAGCAGAATTCGAGCTAGTGTGTGTTTGGTAAAAATAAAAATATATATTTGTAATTTAAGTATAGTACCCCTAATTCAACCTTATCCCGATGTCCCGAGACAGAACCCCAACGAACTTAGTCGGGCAGAGCCCTGACATGCGCTATGGGTTCAGATCAATCGAAAAGGGTAGCGGTGATCGGGAGTTAAAATAATTAAAACGAAGCAGGGCTTTGAAGTATTATAAATAATTACTAAAGAAAAATAATGGTGTATGATCGAGAGAGTATAGAAATGAAAAAGAAGTGAACAATTCATAACTTGTCTGCGCATGTATTTATAGTAATTTGATTCAAGACCCTTCGAGCTAAGGTTCAGACACGTACACACATGCCATTAATTATATGAACACCTCACTTGCATAAATTTTCAATTTCTATTTTTTTATTTGGGGTTAGGACACGTCCACCATAATACATTTTTTTTTTGAAGAAGGCGGAATTTTTATAAAAAGACTTAAGCAAGGTGCTCAAGAAACAGTACAAACAGAAGGAAAAGTACAAACTAACGCCTATTACATTTTTTAAAAATTAAACGATCTCCAATTATCCCATCCTAGGTCCGAGAGTCCAGCTCGATTGTTGATCCATGTAAACGAAACCGCTTTGATGTCAGCTACCAGTTTCGACACCGATATTGAATTTTGTTTGAAGATGATATCATTCCTCGTCAGCCATATTTTCCAGCAAGTTGCCGCCACAACCACATATAAACCCCTTTTCCTGTTCTTATGGCATTTATGCGAGAGGATAAGTTCTAGTAATTGTACCACACTTAGAGTCCACCATAATACATACTTATCCATTTTGATTTCAAATATTTTAGTTTCATTTATTTTAATGTAAATGTACACTTACACTGACAACACATTACACTAAAGTTAAACTTTTGCATGCATATCTAGATATTTTTATTTTTAATATTATTTTATTTTATTCTTTCCTAATATATCGATATGTAGTTATTATTATTATATGATTTATTTATTATTATTATTATATATATAATGATTAATTTAACTGCTTTACTGAACTGGCGCGTATAATTTCTAAAATATAATATTCTAGAAAATAATAAATATGTTATTAGAACGAGAATATTTTTGTCTATATTTGGGTCTAAGTTTCATTAAAAATAGAGTAGGTTCAAAATACAATGTATTTTATAATTTAATTATTTTACGGTTACTAGGCCCGTCTAGGTACTTCATATTTTTAACAGTCGACTTACCCATAATCTACCCGTCTAATAATATAGATTTTTATATACTTTTATTTTATTAGAAAATGTCACCCATACACAGGCCAGTATTATTTCAACCAACTATATAAAATAATGTTTAAACTATTTTGGTTGAATAATTTAAAATAAATTATTTACTAGTTACTAGTTACTAATGGTTACTAAATTTAACCAAACCTATGGTAAAAATAGGGATGTTACACCACATGCTTTGCTTTCATCTTCCTAGCCAATCTTAACCCTGCCAGGAGTGCCTCGTACTCGGCTGTGTTGTTTGTGTTGTCGAAGTCTAACAGGATGGCATAGGTTAATTCGATCCCATCGGGACTCACAAGAGTGATCCCTGCTCCATTTCCTTCCTTGCTTGATGCTCCATCAGTGTACAGCTTCCACACTGCCTCCTCATCTTTTCTTTTCTCCTCATCCATTTCTTTCCATTTTGGAGTTCCTTTTATTCCACCTCTGGGACCTCTGCCAAGAAATCCGCCAAGACTTGACCCTTTACCGAAGTTCTTGCTATGTATTCTAAAGCATGTTCTCCCAGTTCTATGGCCCATTTGGCCAGGCGACCAAAGAGCTCAGGTCTCCTTAGCACTTTCTGAAGGGGTTTGTCTATTAGTAAGACGGTCTTATGCACTTGGAAGTACCGCCTAAGTCTCCTAGAAGCAAACACCAGCGCTAAAGTCAGCTTCTCCAGGGGCAGGTACCGTTCCTCCGGACCTTTGAGCGTCTTGCATGAAAGGCAGGGTCCTGTCTGCAACTTTCGATAAAAAATGATTGAGTGCTATCAACCTGCCATTCAACTTGTTGATGCATATTCTGTGACAAAAGCTTAATAGTTTGACTATTTAGTCTTTGGATATTTTGTAATGGGCTTAGCATATTGGTTAGTGAGTTAATTGTTGTAATGGGCTTGGAAAATGGCCTAGCCTAGTTAGAAGCCCAGTTCACAGATATGTGTTATATAAACATGTTTTGTGATTAGGGTTTTAGAGTTCTTCGAAAAAATACAGAGCGAATTCATAGAGAGAGAATGGGAAACGAATTTTTGTGTGAGACAAGATCACAGAGAGAGGCTGTGAGGTTGTGTGTGTCTTGAATTGATTGTAAAACTGCAAGTTTGGATAATCAATAGAAGACTGTTTAATTTTGAATTTTTTCTACTATTTTTTATAACAATCTGATCTAGAGGATTCCGCACTCTAGGTTAGATAGACGATTCTGTAAAAGATCCATATGATTAAGGGACCTATAATTGGTATCAGAGCATTTGGCTCTTGATTGGCTCGGTCCAGAATTGGTTGCTGCAGAAAAGGGTTGAACTTTGAAGGGATTTTCGAAAATTTTGAAGTTTTTGGAGTGTTTGATCTTTTAGCGTATTTAAATTCTGTGTTTTTAGTGTTTTTGGTTGCAGGAAATTTGAAGATTTTGAAGAAAAACTTGAAGCTTTGAAGAAAAACTTGAAGATTTGAAGATTTGTTCTTCGTGTTCTTCAGATTTTTATCAAAATTTTGCTGATTTTGGTTGTTTGATTTTGCAGGAAATTGTGAAAAAATTTGGAGAATTTGGATAAAATCTTTTCAAATTTGAAAAGATTGGATTTTTAGCATTTTCCAGCGTATTTGTTGACTGACTTGCTGAAAAGTTGTTCCGGCGTATTTGTTGACTGACCAGCGTATTTAACAATTATGCCGACTAACCAGCGTATTTAAATCCAAAGGCGAATTTGGTAACTGTGGTAATAGTCCTCAGCGACAATATCACGGTGATCGGCGAATTTGCTAGTCGTCGTAATAGTGAACTGATCAGCTAGTGTAATAAAGCGGCGTATTTAATCCTCAGCGTATTTAATCCCCAACTTAGTTGAATCTCAACGATTTTGACCAGCCAACGTATTTAATCAGCAACTTTGCCTGCCAGCGTATTTGCCAGCATATTTGATTTTGCCAGCGTATTTGATCCACCAACGTATTTGACTTGCCAAGGCATTTAGTGGAGTATTTAAAAAATGGTGGAGTATTTAATTTTTGGGAGTATTTAGCTACGTATAGAGTATTTAACGTTTTCGTGAATAGAAAATCATCTGTAAACAATTTTAGCAAACCGTTTGCACGGTTAGACTCGGTTGATTTTTAGGACAAAAAAAGGCACGGAAATCCCGAAATAGGTTTTGGACATTATATATCATTGGATTCGTAATCTCGAGACGAGTCTAACGGTATAATTTGGTAAAAACAGTTTTCAGAAAAGTTTTGAACGTTTTTAACAGTACGGTTACGGCAAAAACTCGACAAGGACCAGTAGAGAAGTTAGATTTAGATTTTGACACAAGTTACCAAAATCCAATTAAACTTTTAAGCTGCGTGATGGCCAGAATGGACAATGTCAGTGAGACTGTTAAAAATTGGCCAAAGCTGATAAACGTTAAACAATATGCTGTCTAGAAGAAGGAGTTTAAAACGTCTATTCAAAGTGAAGATGCGAGAATGTGGAGTTGAATGATTGATGGATACATTGCTCCTACATATGAAGTTGATGGGAGATTTAAGGTGACTTCGTATGAGAAAATGCAAGAATCTGAGAAACGAATGTATGATGTTGAGAAGAAAGCTTTAGCAGTGATAAAGATATCCTTTCCACTTGGAATAAAACATACATTTAATAGGTATGGGTCTTCTAGAGAGTTGTGGGAAGCTTTAGAAAAAACGTTATCAGATTTCTTCAAAACAGAGTACATGCAATCAAGCTTGTGTAGCTGAGATTGAAGCTGTGAAGATTGGAGTAGTAGCTGCTGAGGTAGAAGAGAAGAAGGAAGCTGATGAAGAGACTGTAGAGAAGAAGGATGCAGAAGTTTCAAAGTGCTTGAATGGTGTGAATGAACTTACAACAGAGGTGAAGGTAAAATCAGAATCTGTAAGTCATACATGTCATAATTACACTGAACTACAAGGTAAAGTTAACAGACTATCAGAGCAAAACAAAACTATGTTAGCTTTTTTAGAGAAGTTAAAAGAGTCAAATGTTCTTTTGATTAAAAGAGAGTAAAATTGTTTAAATAAACTCAAATCAAATGAACAAAAAATCAGCAGTTTGACAAGCAAAGTCAATGAACTATTGCAGGTCATTGATTTGGCTCGTGAAACTGTGAAGGATAAAACTAATGAATTTTCTGAAAAGTGCAGGGAATTGTTCATTGGACAAGAGCAAATTGTTAAACTTAATGGAAAGTTAGACAAATTTGGAAAATCTTCATTAGTTAGGACTCAAATTCAAAAGGGGCTGAAAAAGAGTAATGATAAAACAGGAGTGAAGTTTAGTAAAGCTTCACCTTCTAAGGATCAAGACTACTATTTTTTACTTGATGAGAATGAGTTATCTGATTTTGTGCCTACTACACAAGCTGTAGTGGATCCGGTAACTGTGGACTTGCCAAATAGTCCAGTTTCTTTGAAACAATATGTTGGGTCTAACAGTACACCTCATAAATTGGATGAGGATACTGAAGACGAAAAGACAAAAAGAAGAAAACATTTAAAAAGAGATTTAACAAAAAGAGAGTTTATAAGAAAAAATCTTGTTTTAAATGTCACAACAAAGGACATGGGGCAAGTTGTTGTCGTTTGAAGAAAGGTAAGCAAAAAGTTGATGAAGTTAAGGATGGGAATTGGGTTGATTTGAATAACAATGTGCAACAACATTGTCAAAGTATTCAACCAAGATTTCAATCAAAGACTTCAACATCGAGAAGATCTGATAGACCAAGAAGTATTTCTCCATAATTTAGTCATTATAATGATAAATCAAATCGGTTTCAAAGTTAAAATAGAGATTTTGGATATCAAAATCGATACCAAACTTCTGGTAATCGAAATTTTCAAAAAAGAAATGGATATAGGAGTTTTGGTAACTCAAATATTCAACAAAATCCAAAATTTTTCCAAAGTTTAAGTTTTGGTAATGGGAGAAGAAAGTTTCGAGATAATGATTTTCAAAGGTCGGAAAATCCGAGAGTTTATTGGAACTCTTGCAATCAAAGACCTAGTGGAAATTATAAATCTTGTTCAACAACGGGGAAGACATTCAAGACACCAGTAGGGTGTGATGGATATTGGTTAGAAGCATCTTATGTGGATTTTTATGGTCAACCCAAAATCGATAAGGTTTGGGTTCTCAAGTCTAACTAAGTTGTTGAGTGTGTGTAGGATGATCAAGAAGGACTGTTGATGTGTTCAACAGTGGTTATTCTTGTAAAGCGTCTGAGGTGAATAGTAGGTTAAAATTGGTATCGAACTATTTACTTTAGTGTTCGTTATGATAATTCTAAACTTTAACTTTGAAAAACGGATTGTCAGGTTAAAGTGGGAGTCTGTTTGTGTTTAAATTTCTGTTTTTGAAACTTTATCCATAAAACAAAAATTTAGGGGGAGAAATTTCCCTAAGTCAAAAAGAGTTTAGATAGTGAGTGAGTTTAGGGGGAGTAAGTTGGTAAGTTTAAAAAAAAATACAAAAACATTAAAAAATGAAAAATTGAAAAAAGAGATTTCATGGTGTGAAAAAGAAGAAATGATAGTATATCAGCAAATTAGACTGTCACACTGAAACTGGACTTAAATTGCTTATGTGTGATAACAATTTCATCATATGATGTACTAGTAGGCAAAAAGCATGAAATGATCAACTTACCAATGTGATATAAACCTAACGAACTGCGTATGAGTGGGGAACACAACAGTGGCGTATGGTTTTATAACCTTAAATCTTGCGTTGATAGATTGCCAAATTCTGAGGTTTTAGGTCTTTATACTGTTATTTTATCCGGGTATATCAAGGTTGTCCTTCTGTTGTATCTAGATACATGCTAACCTAGGCACAACTGGGATATCTTAAAAGAGCTAAAAATGGAAAAAACCCAGAAATTGAAGAAGCTCTCATAGAGAGTCATTCAAATGTGCAAAATGCATAAATCGTACCAAACTTTGGTATCTGTCTTAGCCCTCGTTAGATATTAGTCTCTTTGCTATACGGAAGTACTGACCTGATCACCGATTATCTAACGTTGTAAAACAAGACGGATGAATTCGGTATTCTCACCTACTACAATGAAAGTTTGTGCATACCTTGATCGCGGGGATATGTCCTGAAGTGGGACAAACTAATACATCAGAATAATATTACCTTAACGTATCACTTGGTAAAGGTACTTGAAATGTTCATGTGTTTTGTTTAAGTGGACAAACAATACTGGTAATCGTCTTAAACTGCTTTTCACGAAAATTATATAAAGAATTATCTAATAGTGTGAAAACAGTTTGATTTTGTTGATATGATCTTCTTGCACATGATTCTCACAAAAAGATGTATTGTAAATATTTTTGAGTTTTGTTTAGTTGTTTTATTTAAAAAAAAAAATCAATGCTTCTTTCTACAAACTTCTCGACCAACCCTTAACCAAACTTCAACAAGCTTGTCTGGTAGAGACAGCAAACGGAGATTCCATTAAGATAAGTGAAATCTTGTAGGGAGCAAGAATAGAAATTTTGAATCATAACTTTTCAGCTAACCTTTACACAATGAATCTAGCCGGATTCGATGTTGTATTAGGAATGGATTGGTTGGTAGCCAACCGTGCCAGTATTTTATGTGATCAAAAGTCAGTACAAGTAAATACACCAACAAGTGAATAGATCACAATTAAAGGAGATAAGACAACCAGATCGACAAAATTAATCTCTGTGATGAAAGCTGCAAGTTATGAAAGGAAAGGATGGATAGTATATATGATTTCTGTAATCATCAATACTAAGGGAAAATAATTAAAAGATATCCCTGTGATATCTAAATTCTCAGATGTCTTTCCAGAAGAGTTACCTGGCTTACCGCCTGATAGAGAGGTTGAATTTAGGATTCACCTAATACCAGGAACGTCACCGATTGCCAAAGCACCATATCGATTAGCACCAACGGAGATGCACGAACTGAAGAAACAATTGGATGAACTTCTTGACAAAAGTTTTATATAACCAAGTTCATCACCGTGGGGAGCACCGGTGTTGTTTGTTAAAAAGAAAGACAGATCGATGCGTATGTGCATTGATTACCGAGAATTAAACAAGGTTACGATTAAAAATCGGTACCCACTACCGAGAATAGATGATCTGTTCGATCAACTTCAAGGAGCTCGATTCTTTTCTAAGATCGATTTACGCTCAGGATATCATCAACTAAAAGTACAAGAAGAGGACATTCCTAAAACTGCTTTCAGAACAAGGTACGATCATTATGAATTTACCGTCATGCCATTTTGTCTAACCAATGCCCCAACCGCATTTATGGACATGATGAACAGGATATGTAAACCATACCTGGATAAATTCATAATTGACTTTATAGATGATATTCTCATTTACTCTAAGAGTAAAGAGGAACATGCAGTGCATCTGCATACACTTCTGACATTATTGAGAAAAGAGAAGCTTTATGCTAAATTCTCAAAATGTGAATTTTGGTTACAAGAAGTGCAATTCCTTGGACATCTGGTTAATCATGAAGGAATTCATGTGGATCCCACAAAGATCAAGGCGATTACCAAATGGAAAGTCCCTGAGTCACCAACAAAAGTAAGAAGTTTTTTTGGACTGGCAGGATATTATAGATGTTTTATTCAAGATTTTTCTAGAATAACCATTCCACTAACCAAACTGACCTGCAAATGAATTAAGTTTGAATGGGGACTAAAACAGGAAGAAGCCTTTAAGATTCTTAAGCAAAGGTTAACCAACGCACCCATACTCGCATTACCAAAGGGAACTGAAGACTTTATAGTCTATTGTGATGCGTCTAAGTTATGATATGGATGTATGTTGATGCAACGTCAAAAGGTTATAGCTTATGCCTCTAGACAACCTAAGAAACATGAAGATAATTATATAACCCATGATCTAGAGTTAGGAGCTATAGTTTTTGCCCTTAAGATTTGGAGACACTATTTATATTGAAATAAATTTGTTGTCTTCACAGATCATAAGAGTTTAAGGTATATTTTTGGGCAAAAAGAATTAAATATGAGACAGAGACGCTGGATGGAAGTTCTTAGTGACTATGATTGTGATATTCAGTACCATGCTGGGAAAGCTAATATAGTAGCCGATGCTTTAAGTCGAAAGTATCATGAAAAGCCAAAACGAGTACGCTCTCTCAGATTAAATCTACAAGTATATTTAAATGATCAAATTAGAGAGATACAAGAAATAGCAATCAAGGACGATCCTGAAAGTTTAAAAGGAATAATTAAAGAATTAGAACAAGGATCAGATGGAATTTGGAAGTTCCTTAAAAAAAGGATCTGGATACCTAAACAAGGAAACCTACGCCACAAAATTCTAGAAAAAGCTCATAAGTCTAAGTATACAATACATCCTGGAAGTGATAAGATGTATCAAGATCTAAGAAAGAATTTCTGGTGCATAGGAATGAAAAAGGATATAGCAAGCTACGTTGCTAAATGTCAAACATGTTCACAGGTTAAAGCTGAACATCAGAAACCTTCAGGATTATTTCAACAATTAGAGATGCCAATATGGAAATGGGAATTGATAATAATGGACTTTGTTACCAAATTACCCAAGAAAAGAAAAGGAAATTATACAATCTTGGTGATTGTAGACAGATTGACCAAATATGCTCATTTCTTACCAATGAAAGAAACTTTCAGTGTGGAACAGTTAGCCAAGCTATTTGTAAATGAAATAGTTTCATTATATGGAATTCCTTTATCTATTGTATCCGATAGAGATAGCCGTTTTACTTCTCATTTTTGGACAAGTTTCCAAAAAGCAATGGGAACCAGGTTAAATCTAAGCACAACTTATCATCCACAAATGGACGGATAAAGCGAAAGGATAATACAAACAATGGAAGATATGCTTAGAGCCTGTGTGATTGATTTCGGAGGAAATTGGGACAACCATTTACCATTAATAGAATTTTCCTACAATAACAGCTATCATACTAGCATTAATGCTGCACCTTTTGAAGCACTTTATGGACGAAAGTGCAGAACTCCATTATGTTGAGCAGAAATTGGAGAAAAGCAACTATCTCGACCAGAGATAGTGCAAGAAACAACAGATAAGATAATGCAAGTCAATGAAAGACTAAAATCAGCACAAGATCATCCAAAGAGTTATGCTGATAACAGACGGAAACCTTTAGAATTTCAAGTAGGAGATAAGGTATTGTTAAAAGTCTCTCCATGGAAAGGAGTAGTCAGATTCGTTAAAAGAGGAAAGCTAAGCCCCAGGTATGTTGGACCTTTTGAGATTATTAAAAGAATAGGACCCTTAGCCTATCAGCTACAACTGCTAGAGGAAATGGCAGGAATACATGATGTGTTTCATGTTTGCAATCTCAAAAAGTGCTTAGCAGATGAATCATTAGTGATACCTCTTAAGGACATAGAGGTAAATGAGAAACTTACGTTTATCATGAAACCCATTCAGATTGAAGATAGAAAGATCAAGAATCTCAAACACAAGAGACTAGTTCTAGTCAAAGTAAAATGGGATTCCAAGAGAGGACCAGAATACACTTAGGAACTCGAAGCAGAGATGAAGAAGAAATACCCACACCTGTTCCAGTAGAGCTCGAGGACGAGATCTAAAACAAGGTGGGGAGGATATAACAACCCTCCTAAAACCCTTAAACGTGACCCTAAACGTTCCTAATATACTCCGTATGCGAGAAACGACCTGAAATACCTTTATATTTATAAAAACCAAGAAAAACAAAGTCTGGGAGCTGCTCGCGGGGCGCGACTCCCTTAGCCGTTACTCTCGCGGGCGGCGACTGGCCTGGATTGCCGGAAAAGGCATTGCACCACGTGTCCTAACATGTGTCGAGGCTAGTGTGATGACCGGACAAGGCTAGAGCCTAACCTACTTGTCTCGAGGGCCGCGTAAGGGACAGAGGTATGCTTCGCGGGCCGCGAGCCGCCTTCTATCAAGCCTATAAATAGAGGCTTCAGGCTTTATTTTCAATTCGTTCAAAATCTGAATTCTCTTTCAAACTTTCTGTAGGCAATTATTATACTCGGGGTATTATACCCTGATAAAGCGAAGCTCTGCCTCATTGTAAGTATTATAACCCTGCTGTTACCCTACATGATCGATCTAGGGCTCCGTAACGCATGTCAAGGCTCTGCCTGACTCATTCGTTGGAGTTCTCTCTCGTGTTACACCCGATTGATCTAGGACTCCGTAATGCATGTTAAGGCTCTGCCTGACTCAGTCATTGGAGTTCTGTCTCGAGTTGTGCGGTTAATGTGATTTATGTTATTTTACTAACACGTGTGCATTGTTTAATTTTAATAGATAATAACCAGGAGAATCGCCAGGAAGCTACAGTAGTATCACCTAAGTCAACAATGTGAGTACATTCTCCTTTGGTAAATCTTTTTGTGAGTCAAAATGTTTTACCAAAACCTCAAATGTTTTAAGATTATAATTAACAGTGATTGAGTCTATGTATTCTACAATTACTGCAGGTATGTTGGGGTTTTGTATACAAAATGTGAAAGACGTTACCATTGGACAAAGAATTAGCCAATGAGTAATATGACCCATAAGTCAGGTGTTGAGAGTACTGAATGAGTAACTGTGTAGATATAAACATTGTAATTGCTCTCAATACTGTGAAGTTGTAAAACTGTTTTGATTAAACTGGGATGCACTCGCCAGTATTTCTTGCTGATAAAACATTTTTAAAACGCGTTTCAGGTAACAAAATGTGAAAGCCAATAGAAGCCAGCTGGAGAGCACTGAAGGCTTGGAAAAGTGGCTATAAAAGTTACCTAAATAAAAAGGAGTTTTTGTTTTCGATAATTAGGGTTTATCCCTACAAATGTATTGTCAAATGAACTTGGGTTTTACCCCAATGATTTGTTATAAAAAGTTTGGTGTTTAACTCTGATAAAAATATTTCCTAACTACGGTCCTGATGTATTCCATTGCCAAATTAATAAACAGCGATACCACCAGCTCTGAGCGCTCTCGTGGCACCCGCCTCCCGGGGCAGGGGGTCGGGGGCTGCGACAAAGAGTGATGTGAGCTCGCTCGACGAGCTGATGAATGTGGAATTGATTGGGACTTGGAACGAGTAGTACATGATTCCCTATAGTTAGCCATGAAAGCATTCACACCCATGCCGACTTCAGCGGCAATCATAGCTTCGAGATTAACTCCATCATTGTTGCGGTTTACATTCGCATCATCATTATCGTTGTGACCGCTGTTGGCTTCGTCGGAATTTGCCATATTCGTAAGCTTGGTACTAAACACCAAAAATAATTTATTGCTCAGTTGCAATATAATAGTTAGTCATCAATTTTGATTACTTAAAATGCATTAGCCATGGTACCATTAAACCATATAGGCTATAAGGTTTGGATATATAAATCCTTTGCCTTTTTTTGGACCAGTGTGCACAACATCACAACTTCCAAGTTTTAACATTTCAAATGAATGTTTAAATCAAAATAAATCAAGTAATTAGCCATGGTCTTGAATGACCATCAAGGGCATTTGAAGTTAGGATATAGTCCATTACTTATTGGATAGAGGATCATAAAGTCACAACTATCACTGTTACATTGACACTAATAGATAGCTCATAGGCTCGTCTCGAAGGACATTAAAATATGGCACATTGGCCTATCAAGAAGGACACTAAAATATGGCACATTGTCCTGCCACGAAGGACATTAAAATATAGCACATTGGCTTGTCACGAAGGACATTAATATATATATATATATATATATATAAGCAGCGATCTCATTTGATCAAGGGGATTTAAGGCTTGAACATAGTTCACCACCTTTGGACAGGGAGTCATAAGACCACAGGTGTCATTGTCATAATTGACAATATAATATGGCCCGTAGGCAAATCATCACTAAGGATGTTAAAATATGATCATCGCATTGATGAAATTAGCCATGATCTAACTCGATCATATAGGCTATAAGGTTTAGACGTAGTCCACCACCTTGACGTCTAGTGTGGTTCCTCTACACACTGCCAGGAGTATTAACATTACTTGAATGTTAACATAGAATAATTGTCTTAATGGTTGAATAATAAAAGCCATGGTTGCATTTGTTCACAAAGGCGTTGAGGCTTGAACATAGTTCACCACCTCCGGATAGAAGGGCTATTCTTCCTTAACTATCATGATAGAAGGGCTATTCATCCTTAACTATCATTTATAATTGCCAAATAATATAGACACTGCCAATGGGTTGGTCAAAACCATTAAGAAAATCTTTTGGAATTATTGAGCGGATCAATAAAGTTCGAATTAAAATCGAGACGATCGCTTGAAAAGGATATAACGAATACATATAATAAAATAATTCCAAAATTTTCATTAAATGATAGAAAATTACAATACTTGTCTTAAAGAGAACTTTGACATAAGTTAAACAAATTCTCCACGCATGGACTAAAAAGAAATACTTGTCCACGCAGGGACTAAAAGAAATACTTGTCCATGCAGGGACTAAAAGAAATACTTGTCCATGTAGGGACTAAAAGAGATACAATGATAAAACAAAGAAAGTCTTCACTTGTCTTTCTTTCCCTTGATTAGCTTGGTAGGTTTCTTGAAGAACTTACTTGGCTTCTTCTCATTCTTTACAGCCTGTCGCTGGACCTGTTCCGCCCTTTCCAAGGCCTGATTAATGGCCTCTAATTATGGCGGTGGCAATGGTTGTGGCCGATGCATAGCAGAATACTAGTATCCATAATTTGGATATCTAGTAGATGGGTAAGCAGGCGGAAATGAAGACGGGTAATAAGGGTCGTACGGTGGTGCCTCATAACACTTTTCCTTCTCTTCACAGTAAATCACCTAAAACGCGTTTTAAAAACATTTTATCTGCGAGAAATACTGGTGAGTTCATTTAAATTTATAAAAAGATACAATGTTATAATTACAACATTAAGGGTTTTTACATTTGTTTATATCTTACAATTACTCAAATCAATATTTGTCACTCGGTGGCAGTTCTTGTGACTATTGTCATATCACTCATTGGCTAACCCGTTGTATACAAAACCCCACATACCGGCAGTAATTTAAGAATACAAAAACTTAATCATTGTAAATACAACTTCGTAAACATTTAGGGTTTTGCGAATCACTTGAGTAAAAGAGAATGACTCACATTGCAGAATTAGGGTTTTTAGTAAACGCCCCGTGGTCTAAGTCCTGGGTTCCTAATTGAACACATAATGCAACCACGTATTAGTGTATTAACCCAATTCAAACTTTAACGATAATCACGAGATCAAAACCTCAACGTAGATGACAAAGTATAGCCTTATTCAGGCAGCACTTTAACATCTTTTGTTGATTTGGTTTTAGTTCGATCGGACAGGGTATCGTACTAGTGATTAGGGTTACTTCAGATAGTACGCTGACTATGGAGCAGAGTTTCGAGGTTTAGGGGCTTCGGGTATTCGGACAGTAGAACGAGAGAGAAGGAGTATTGAATTTACATCGAATTGGTGCAACTGAACTACGCCCAATGTTGCCTTTATATAGCCCACCTGGGTTTCCCCTGCGCGTCATAAGAGATCATAGGGTCTGCCCCCGCATGGCGCGTCAGCTACCCTCTAGGGATAGGTCAGCCTAGTCATGAGTATAGGCTTGCCACTTGTCGCGAAACGGTGCCATGTGGCCTGGTACTCCCCCGCACATCGCGGGAGATATAGGGGTATCCCCTGTGTGGCGCCTGGGATGCCAGGTTTTGGATTCTTCGTTTTTCGTGCTGGGTCTCGTCATGCGTGTCCGGGGTTTCGATTACGGTTCTTTCTAGGGTATTTTTGGAGTTTTTAAAAAAATGCCCCCAACACCGCCCCTTGGGCGTTTATAGAAAAGTAATGATTGAAAGGGCATTAAGGGCCGCTAACTATTACACTTTTTTAAAGGGGTGTTGTTATGCTGATGTAGCGAAAAACCCCCATAAGGGGCATTAACCATTACGGATGGTCTCATAGGGGTTTGATAACGCCCTTAACACCATCCCCCTGGGCATTATAGGGGCATCAAGAAGGAGGCTCATTTCTAATATAACGTCCAATGGAGAGAAAACAAAACAGAAAGTAATGATTGATAGGTCATTAAGGGACGCCAACCATTACACGTTTTTTAAAGCAGCATTATGATACAGACGTGGCAGAAAATGCCCCTGCCATTAACCATTACGGATGGTCTTATAAATCAAGTTAGGTTTTACTTAACATCATTAATTATACGTTTAAATTCTTCATTTTAATGGAACAATTAATTGTGTTGACTATAATGTTAAGTTAATATCAGTTATTGTTATTGACTTAGTATTTGTTCAAACGCCATAAATAGCGAAGAATTACAGATGGTCTTATAAGGGCTTGATAACGCCCCAACACTATCCCCTAGCAATATAGGGGCATGGAGAAGGAGGGACATTTCTAGTATGACGCCCATTTGAGAGAAATCAAAACAGAAAGTAATTATTAAAGGGTCATTAAGGGCGCCAACCATTACGGATTTTTAAAGTGGCGTTATGATACAGACATGGCAGAAAATGCCCTTGCCATTAACGAGTACGGATGGTCTTATAAATCAAGTTAGGTTTTGCTTAACATCATTAATTATACATGTAAATTCTTCGTTTGAATGGAAGAATTAATTTGGGTTGACTATAATGTTAAGCTAATATCAGATATTATTATTCAATTAGTATTTGTTCAAATGCCATAAATTGCAAAAAAATTACGGATGGTCTTACAAGGACTTGATAACGCCCCAACACCGTCCCCTAGCATTATATGACCATGAAGAAGGAGGAGCATTTAAAGTATAACGTCCATTTGAGAGAAATCAAAATGGAAAGTAATGATTAAAAGGTCATTAAGGGACGCCAACCATTACGCATTTTTAAAGCGGCGTTATGTTAAAGAAGTGGCAAAAAATACCCCTGAACCATTACGGACGGTTCTTATAAATCAAGTTAGATTTTGCTTAACATCATTAATTATACATGCAAATTCTTTGTTTTAATGGAACAATTAATTTTTGTTGACTATATTGTTAAGTTAGTATCAGTTATTATTATTGAATTAGTATTCGTTCAAATGCCATAAATTGCGAAGAACTACGGATGGTCTTATAAGGGCTTGATAACTCCCAAACACCATCCCCTATCATTATAGGGGTATAAAGAATGAGGAGCATTTCTAGTATAACATCCAATGGAGAGAAATCAAAACGGTAAATAATAATTAAAAGAACATATGATAGAAAGCCAAAACAGATCTGAAACAACTGATCCAAAATAAACAGTGTTTTGAACCACTGCTTCCTTTAATATGCCAAGTTTCCTATCAACTGTTGGTCTTAACATCTGCTTAAAGCCAAGCACTGTTACTTTGTAAAGACTGTTGAAGACCAAATTCTCACAAGGCCACAATCTCCCAACTCATCAGTAAATATACCTCTCCCAAGAAACCCATTGGGTTCAAAAACACTAAAATGGATGTCTGATCAAAAGACCCATGTATTGACCCTATTCAGATCCAATGGAGAAGTAAAGCACATATCATGGGAACAAGCACTGGGCCTGAGTGTTGAAGATCTACAAGATCTCCTTGAGCTTATACTGTGTAGGGATGAGGAGGATACAAGTTCCATGGATTTTGAATTGCAATTTAAAGGACAAGTTCGGGAACTTCTGATGAGACAATAAAGATCCAGAATAATGAAGGGTTTTGGAATTATCTGTTCCAGTGGGAGATTGTTGGGATTGAACCCTATTAGAGGAACAGATAATAAGAGCCAAAACCGGATCACAACAGTGGATTCATAATAAGCAGCTGTTTGCATTAAACTTTCCCCTTGAAAGTGGTTATAACATCTGATGTCCTCTATCCACTGTCCGTATACAACAGCTGTTGTCCTTCAAACTGCTGATGAAGCCCTGAAGACTGTTAAAAAGTAAACACTGCTGGTTCAATCTACTGATGCTAAAGGACTGCCCACTCAAGGACTGGTCAACCTTGAGGAAAGCACTGATGAGAAGAGAAAGCAGTAGTTTAGTGTGTCACCTGTTTTGTATAAAGTCAGTGGTTAAGATTAGCAGTGTTTGTATAGGAACAGTGGTTAAAGGTTGTTAGGTTGTTAGATGTCGCTTTCATGGTGACGTCAGCTTAGATGCTTCAGTGGTTTGGTTTGTCTATAAATGGAGCAGTACCCAGTACTGTTACATTTGATGGACTGAGTGAGTTCTTCTCCTCTGATCCAATCCTTTCATCTTGTGCAATCAACCATGGAGTATCAAGCTGAGGGGGAGTTTAGTTTGTAAGTATGCTTAGTAATCTTTTGATTTGTCTTGTAATCATTTGACTTAATGAAAAGCATGTATTTATCAAAACTATTTTCTTCTTTGATTGTGTTTACAAAGTTTGTTGTTCATTTCCGCTGCACTCAAACTCTGTTCATTTCTATTGATTTGTTCAAATTATACAAACAAACACAATCATGAGGAGCCTCCGATCCTAACAATTGGTATCAGAGCCTGGACAGTCAAATTCAATCTAACAGTCAATTTGATATAACAGTTCAGCTCAAAAATCATTGATACTAAGGTTGATTGTATTTAGTTGAAAAACAGAGTAACGAGAAATCATGTTCAAAGTGACTACTCAAAAGCTCTGTAAAACAACCAAGATGTCATAGGACACACAAACTTCACATAACAAGTGATGTCATACATAAACCACCTACAGTTTTCAGATCTGAAAATATGTCTGATAAATATGGTAAAATTATTTACGAAAATTGATTTCAATTGTTGTTATGAAGTTTTAGTTGTTTCCATCATGTTTGCTGCTAAGGTGTGAACCTCAGGTTAACAAAAACCTATGTTCATAAAAACATTAGTGTTTTTGTTAACATAAAAAGAGGGAAATTAAAACCTTAGTTAATAAGATCTTGTGTGTTGAAAAACAGGTTGAGAATCCTCAAAAGGACCAAATCAACTTTGCTAAAAACACATTAAGAATATCAGGTGTTAAAATAGTCCTAATCATATGTAATGTGAGATTTGATATAAGCATGCACAAAAGTGGTCAGATCTCTCAAAACATTGCTACAAAATGATTTTGGATTATGTTTTCTATAAATAAAACCTCCCAGTAAGTATTTCAGTACTTATGAATGGGAAGGGTAAAAAGGAAAAGATAAAAATCACTAAACTCAAAAAGGTGTGTTTAACTTAAAACTTTTGAAATCAAAAGAAAAGAGTATAAACTCAAAACACTTGAGAGTTCACAGGTTACCAAACAGCTGAGTGCAACCACTGGTTCAGGACAGTTCAGGTAACTGTTGTATCAGAAGGTAAAACTTATTTAA
Organism: Helianthus tuberosus; assembly: GCA_030545235.1. NCBI lineage: Eukaryota > Viridiplantae > Streptophyta > Magnoliopsida > Asterales > Asteraceae > Helianthus > Helianthus tuberosus. Next base: position 38,768 of record JARYGA010018876.1, on the reverse strand, counting down.
GAGGACTAAGGAAAATTTTCAAAAATCTATCACATGGGTTAGGGTTTACAAAAGACTCTCAAACCTTTGTGAACATGTTTCCTCAGAAATACAATCATCTGACAGGAAATGGTCTCCATCAATGGTTATAAAATTTTACTCAAACCACTGATCATTATTATAAAATTGAGATTTAAACAAGGTCGACTCTATCCAAAATTATTTCTGTTATGGAAATTACCAGATCTAATTGACTTATCTATCTGAAACTTTTACTTGTTTTTAAATGGTAAAAGTTACTTGTAAATATCAGGATATATTATTCTCTCATTTTTATAGAGAATATTATATTTGGTGCTTTTACTTGTTTTGGATAGTAAAAGCTCATTACCTGACAGGATGAAGATCCATTCTATTTTAAAAAAAAAGGGATATAATCCTTGATAATAAGTCAAATGGAGATGGTGTTTGGATTAGGGTCAATTCATATAGAAACTCAAGTATAGAACCATTTCTCAAAGTTGATTGATAACAAGTGCTCAAAATGTTTTACCTTAAACTTAAAAGTCTCAATTAAAATTTTTGCAGTCAAAGTTGACTGTAGTTACCATCTGGGATACTTTACCACCGCCAAGGCCTATAAAGTGTTTTTAATGCAAGAACTAGGTCTGTGAAAGAGTCTTTGAATGTAAAGTTCAATAAAACTTTCATCATTGAAAATCCTAGCAAATCCTGCTTAACTGTTTAATCCTGTTAAATTTACATATGAAGATGTGTCTGTTTAGACTAACCATGCTGGTACCCCACAATTCTCATCACAAGACTTTGGATATGATATTGAGTTTCTTCAATACAAAAGCATATTCACCACAAGAAGCATCAGATGTTCAAAACAACTGTTAAAGCTCATCCATTGCTGGATCAACAGTTGTTGAGAAAACAGCACCCCAACCTCTCTCATCACATGATATCCAACCACTGATGACATCAGACATCATTTATGAGGGATTGCTATAAAAAGGTTTGATTTCTTTACAACATATCCATACTACAGATCAGTTGACTGATGTACAAATCAAAGCATTAGATACATCTACCTTTAAAAAAAACTTGATCTCTAGGATTGGAATGCTAAACATAGATTAAAACAAGTTTTCTTGTATTCTATATGAAAATAGCATAAAGGTGTTTTTAGAAAATCAAAAGAGTAAACTGTCATTTTGGTCCCTGTGGTTTGGGCAGTTTTGCCATTTTAGTCCAAATCTCAAACTTTTTAAATCTGGGTCCCTGTGGTTTGCATTTTGTTGCCATTTTAGTCCAAAATTTAAAAACCCCATTTTTTTAACTGTTGCAACCTCCTATTTTATCTTTTAGTTCAGGGGCATTTTAGTCATTTTGCTTTTCATTTTAACATTTTCTTCTTCCCCAAATAAATCATCAGTCTTCCCTTATATATATAATACATATACAATCTCAGTCTTCCCTTCTCTCTCTACCTATCTGCCATCAATGCCTCCCAACACCCACCACCACCACCACCACCACCGCTGCTGCCGCCACCACCCACCCCACCACCACCACTACACTGCCTCCAACTACCTTTAAACACCAGCACCACCTCCACCTCTGACATAACTAACACCATCACCACCATTAAACCCCCAACAGCACCTCCATCGTCACGTCTATTAACCCTGCTGTCGTCGTAGCACCGCTGAACATGTTACTATGGTGGAGGAGATCTGAATGATAGTTTAATTCCAGGCTAGCTCAAGAGGTGCTTTCTGACTCAGATCTCGTTCTAATTAAGAGAAATCAACATACCTGTTAGATCTATGAAGAAAATGATGTCACCGGAACCCCGATCTTTGTCTTCGATTTCAACCGCAATGCCACCTCTCTACGACGTTTAGGGTTTCACCATCGCCGGATCTGTTTGTCAGAATCAAACCTAAACAACTCCCATCGCTAGATTTTTTAGTTGGAATCGAACCTCAATTGTCTACAATCGTCCTTGTCAGAGAACACCTCTCACCGTTTGGGGTTCTTTGAACATTAACTAGAAATACGAGTGATGAGAGTTTGGGTTTTTTGAAGATGTGATGGTGACGGAAATGGAGGCATGTCGAAGGTTAGTGAAGGTGATGGTGGTGTAATGCACTGATGTGGTGGTGGTGCTGTTATTCAAAGAAAGGGAGTGACAGAGAAAAAATAGAGACAAGGTGGGATGGGGCTGGGATTGGTGGGGATTTTTTTATTAAATTTTTGTTGGATAAAATAGGAATTAGACTCCATACTTGTTGAATTCGGTGTATACAAGTCAATTTATGGATGTAAACGAGCTGAGTCGGGCTGGGGTGGGCTCTGGCAGTTTGTGGTGGTGGTGGTGGAGTTCACGGTGGTGGTGGTGGTGTTCGACAGAGAGGAGAGAGAGAGAAGAGAGAGATGGGTTTTTGGAGAGAGAAAGAGAGTGTGTGTGTGTGTGTGTGTGCAGGTTTTAGAGAGAGAGTTTACAGGGATGGTGGTGTTGGCGGCAGTGGGATGGTGGTGGTGGGGATGATGCGGGTTTTAGAGAGAGAGAGTCGTCGGAGTTCCTTTCTCTCTCTCTCTCTGATCTCCTGAACATACGGGTGTGACTGTTGGATGGGACGACGCCGGAGTGGCGGTGGTGAGAAGGGGGAGGAGGTGGCGGTGGTGGTGGTGCTAGAGAGAGAGAAGAGAGAGAGAGAGAGGGAGGAGGTGGCGGTGGTGCTATAGAGAGAGAGAGAAGAGAGAGTGAGTTTGATCTGGGTTTTATGATGATAATGATTTATTTGGGGAAGATGAAAATGTTAAAATGAAAAGCAAAATGACCAAAATGCCCCTGAACTAAAAGACAAAATAGGAGGTTGCAACAGTCAAAAAATGGGGTTTTTGAATTTTGGACTAAAATGGCAACAAAATGCAAACCACAGGGACCCAGATTTAAAAAGTTTGAGATTTGGACTAAAATGGCAAAACTGCCCAAACCACTGGGACCAAAATGGCAGTTTACTCAAATCAAAATAAAAACTTTAAAAATAGTTAAAATTGAATTTTTCAATAAATCTCCAAAGTCTGATGAAACCACTGTTTTCACTTAAAACTCTGACTGGCATGTCTATCCACTGACAAAGTGTATCCTCTGATTCCATTATTTTCCATCCACTGACAGTGTTATGGTTCTCCACTATTCACAGCCACTGATGACACACATCAGTGGTTTCCCAAACAACTGTCTTCCATTCTCAATCAGTGGTTACACGTGGATAGATGATAGCCATCAGATCTTGTCACGTGGCTAGATGTTAACCGTTCGATTTTTGAAACTGTTGTCTTCCCAATAAAACGTTTACTCGCCTAATGGCTAAAGATTCAAAAGTTTCTAAAACACAAACAAGGGAGTCTGAGCAAAATTTGGATGAGTCCACATCTACTTCTCAGACTTCAGCTGTTGAGCCCACTGCTCTTGGTGACCACAGTAGCACAACCACTGCTGTGCAACCCCCACCAAAAAGACCAAAAAGAAACCCTCCAAACCCACCAAACCCAAAAAGGGTCCTCTGGAAGATGAGATCCCAGAGGTAAACCCAGTGACAACACAAAAGTCACATGAAACCACTGTTGCTACTTCCTCACAACAGTTGGAAAGATCTCCACCCAAAACTTTAACTCCTCATGATTCCTCACAAAAGGAACATGTTGTAAGCACAGGGATCCCACAACTTGTAACATCATCCTCATTTGAGAATATGTTAAACTGTCCTTCTCCCAGGACAACTCTGCTTTCCACACCACCCTCCACATTTCAAATCATGGCAACTACCACATCACTGTTTGAAACCATTGATAGTCAATCACAAAAAGGCCCCTCTCATCAACACATTTCTGATAGCAAAACTTCCACAATGGCTGTGTTTGATAAAAATCAATTGGTTATCCCACAAACAGTTGAGGAGGCTACATCACTTGGATTTCATGAAATCTCTGTTAATAGTTCAATTGGAGCAGCTACTACAGATGTTGAATCCACTGATTTACATCTGGACAGTAGTTTCATACATAAGTCTCCTTTGAAGGCAATTTCTACTAGAGATACTTTGGTAACCACTGCTAGTATTAAAACCACTGATAGGTTTACTAAGGAATCCTCTGTTGTGGAAAGAAGACCCCAGTACCAAGAAAAAAGGGGCATCTAAGGTTGAAGCAAGTGATAAATCACATGTTCATGATACCCTAGATACAACTACCACCTCTGGTAGGAGCTCAGATGATCCTATTAAGTTAGGAGATGGGCTAAAATATAAGGAATTAACGGATAAAGTTACAAAGATTGAGACATCAGTGGGAGATATCAAAAATGTGCTGCAACAGATGTTACACTCTGCAAAATCTCGAAACACTGCTCAATCCTCTGCTCAAAACACCAGAATTGTGAAACAAGTGTATCCTCTGCTTCAACAACATTATCAACATGCTAATCAGTTACATGATTCAAAAGTGCAGACATTCAAAGAAGAAGTTGAAGCCAGGTATAAAGACACACAGGAAGAGCTTAAAGCTATTTAGAAAATTCCCATTCCTGACACTATCCCTCCACCTATCTTCGAAAGAGTTGATGATGCCAAAAAGGGGGAGAAAAATGACTCTGGGGAAAATCTCTCAGTAACTTCTGCTGAAACATCTGTCAAAGAAAAGGAAAAGGGAGGTGATGAAACCCTGAAAATTCAAGCAGATGATGAAGATACACAAACGAGGATCGTTCAAAGTCAAGTCAGGATAAAAGAGAAGGAGATGAAGGATACCACTGCTGGTCTCAAAACCACTGCTGATATTAAAAGACCAACCACTGATAGTTCAATTTCCTACCATCACATTTCCTACCAACCACTGATAGTTCAAAGTCAAGTCATGATCACATTTCCTACCACCACTCATCATATATCTACTCCCACCAGAAATCTAGTTCAATCATCATCTCCTACAATCATATTTATATTTAAAAGGGAGAAAGAACATTAATGTTATATCTGATGAAGAAAATATTTCTGTGCCACTTCCATTGTCTTCACTACCAATGACCTCTACTTCAAAACATTTTAGTTATGGCACTGCTAGACAAGTTGTTAGACGGTCAGAGGTTAGAGTTGTAGAGACTTACAAGAAGCTAGAAGAGCTTAGAAAGACAAATGCATCAGTGCCAAGGAACTCTGTTTATCTAACAGAGGTTAGTGCTCAACAGACCCAATCTGCTCAAAAGCCTGCTTCAACATCTGCTAAAGAGAAAAAGACAAAGAGTGATGTCTGAAGAGGATCAGCAGAGGTTTGAGCATTGCCTTATAACATTGCTGCTCAGATTCAGACATCAACCTCAGAAATAAATCAGGATCCTCAAAAATCAGCTGACTCAAAAATTCTAAAATGGAAGTCAGATAAAGACACCCATGAATTGACTCAGCTCAGGTCAGATGGTTAGATTGAGAAGCTCAAAATGGAGGCTGCTTATGGTCTTAATGCAGTTGACCTCCAAAATCTGATGAATATAGATCTCTCAAGGGATCCTGAAAACACATTCTCTATGAACTTTGAATTGTCATTCAAAGGTCAAATAAGAGAAATGATGCTGAGGAATAAAGATCATCAATAAAGAAGAGTTTTGGCATCATCTGTTCTAGGGGGAGATTGTTGGGATTGAACCCTACAAAAGAACAGATGATAGAAAGCCAAAACAGATCTGAAACAACTGATCCAAAATAAACAGTGTTTTGAACCACTGCTTCCTTTAATATGCCAAGTTTCCTAACAACTGTTGGTCCTAACATCTGCTTAAAGCCAAGTACTGTTACTTTGTAAAGACTGTTGAAGACCAAATTCTCACAAGGCCACAATCTCCCAACTCATCAGTAAATAAACCTCTCCCAAGAAACCCATTGGGTTCAAAAATACTAAAATGGATGTATGATCAAAAGACCCATGTATTGACCCTGTTCAGATCCAATGGAGAAGTAAAGCACATATCAAGGGAACAAGCACTGGGCCTGAGTGTTGAAGATCTACAAGATCTCCTTGAGCTTATACTGTGTAGGGATGAGGAGGATACAAGTTCCATGGATTTTGAATTGCAATTTAAAGGACAAGTTAGGGAACTTCTGATGAGACAATAAAGATCCAGAATAATGAAGGGTTTTGGCATTATCTGTTCCAGGGGGAGATTGTTGGGATTGAACCCTATCAAAGGAACATATAATAAGAGCCAAAACTGGATCACAACAGTGGATTCATAATAAGCAGCTGTTTGCATTAAACTTTCCCCTTGAAAGTGGTTATAACATCTGATGTCCTCTATCCACTGTCCGTAAACAACAGTTGTTGTCCTTCAAACTGCTAATGAAGCCCTGAAGACTGTTAAAAAGTAAACATTACTGGTTCAATCTACTGATGCTAAAGGACTGCCCACTCAAGGACTGATCAACCTTGAGGAAAGCACTGATGAGAAGAGAAAGCAGTAGTTTAGTGTGTCACCTGTTTTGTATAAAGTCAGTGGTTAAGATTAGCAGTGTTTGTATGGGAACAGTGGTTAAAGGTTGTTAGGTTGTTAGATGTCGCTTTCATGGTGACGTCAGCTTAGATGCTTCAGTGGTTTGGTTTTTCTATCAATGGAGCAGTACCATGTACTGTTACATTTGATGGACTGAGTGAGTTCTTCTCCTCTGATCCAATCCTTTCATCTTGTGCAATCAACCATGGAGTATCAGGCTGAGGGGGAGTTTAGTTTGTAAGTATGCTTAGTAATCTTTTGATTTGTATTGTAATCATTCGACTTAATGAAAAGCATGTATTTATCAAAACTATTTTCTTCTTTGATTGTGTTTACAAAGTTTGTTGTTCATTTCCGCTGCACTCAAACTCTGTTCATTTCTATTGATTTGTTCAAATTATACAAACAAACACAATCATGAGGAGCCTCCGATCCTAACAGACGTCAACTATTACACATTTTTTAAAGCGGCGTTATGATGCAGACATGGCGAAAAGTGTCCCTGCCATTAATCATTATGGATAGTCTTAAAAAACAAGTTAGGTTTTGCTTAACATCATCAATTATACGCTTAAATTCTTCGTTTTAATGGAACAATTAATTTTTGTTGACTATAATTAATATAAGTTATTATTATTGAATTAGTATTTGTTCAAATGCCATAAATTACGTAGCTTTTTTTTTGAACGGCAAATTTCTTTACTCCTGTCGTCTGTGGAACTCGAACCCAAGACTTTCCCTCCCAAAGTGTTTAAAGGCATTGTCTTTGCCAATGAACCACCACCCCGTTGGTCATAAATTGCGTAGCTAATATCAAATTCAAGATTTATTTTCGGAAAATATGAGTTTATAATATTTTTAAGGTAAACACACTTTTTACTAAGTGACACACAATACATATCTTATCTTATTTTATTTCTAAATTATAAATAAATGATTTCAAATAATATGACTTGTAAACACCATATAATTCCTAAAAAATAATTAACCAAAAAATATTTTTTTAGTATTTTTATATGAGATTAATATAATAGAATGACAACATCGTTTATTATAAAATCATAACCTTACCGAACTTACTTCAAATATATATTTAAGTTGACCAATACTTTTTGCTAAATTAGATTTGCTAGATTGAGGATCCTGTAAAAAGGGATAATACTTTGAGAAGCGTAGGAAATAATATGATGTTGACATGTGTCCTTTAATTTAATTATTTGAATCATCAGTTCGTATAAAACAATATATGAATTCCAGAAAACACCACAACTTGAACCGTAATACAGCCATGGTGTTCTAACATCTGGAATGATTTTTGTTATTTTTGAAGGTATAAAACACCATACAAATTCCAAAAACACCATGAATTGAACCATAATTCCATTGTAGTGTTTGTTGTGTGTGATCACTGTCGGAGTTGTGAGCAATATGGGTATGGTCAATCGGAGCAAGCAATATGGGTCTGGTCAATCGGAGCAGTAGTTCAGGTGGAATTTCAAAAATTCATGATAATATTCACCAAGAATTTAAACAGCCTTCCCTAGTTTTAATTATCAACAAACAAATTCATGTGAATATTCCCCAAATTTCTAACCATCAACAATCAACCAGAAAAGTATAAACTACCAAAATGAGCAAAAAATTAAAAAAAAATTCCAACAAAAACAAACTCAAATCACCAAAATATGCATACCCTCTTATCATCAACGGACACCAAAAGTTGCATTGAGTTAATTGTGCCCCTTCAACCGAAAAGCCCTTATTGCATTCTGACGAACAAAAACAATAATCAACCAACAATGTTAATCAAATCAAACCAAATAGCATTACACTTCAACCATTTGAAATTAAAATAATATGTTGAAGAAAAACAAACCTGATAGAGGTTCATTGTAGGGTTGAAGAGGGATAATGGATCTGAATTGTTTATGTGTTCATCTTCTCATCCGACCAACATTATTCCGTGCGAATTTGTTTCAGGGATTGATTTTAGATGAAAATAATTTTGGGGAAGCACCATCGTAATACCATCGCTTATCCTCCCCGTAACTTCACCATTACCACCGTGTTTGCCACCAAGGACCATATAACAACACTCCTAAAACATCCTAAACGCCCTAATTAGACCTCGTATACACGTAAACGAACCCGAATAACCTGTAATTTAATAAAAATAAAATAAAACAGGTTTCTAAAGCCTGTGGCTGCCCGCGACGTACTCTTCTTATAGGTGTCGCGGGGTGCGACCACCTTTGTTTGCCGGACACTCCATTGCGCCATGTGTCCCCCTCCGTGTCAAGTCTACTCGATGACTTACCAACCCTAGACCTAGCTACGAATGACTGGCGACCCGCGACGGGTGTGGCCCTGGGGCGTCGCGGGGCGTGACGGACTTCGAAAACACCTATAAATAGGGCAGGGGTGGCACAGTTCACCTCCGCTCAATTTTCTTTCTCTCTCAACACATACAGTGCAAAAATTTCGAGTATAATACCCCCTAAAAGCGAATCTTTGCCTCGTTGTAAGTATTATAACCCCCGGTTACGTATTAGTTACTATACCCAATTGATATAGGGCTCCGTAACGCATGTAAAGGCTCTGCCTGACTCAGTCGTTGGAGTTCTGTCTCGGGGGTATGGCTAATGTAAATTGGGTTATCTTACTAACACGTGTGCATTGTTTAATTTTAATAGATTATAACCAGGAAGTCACCAGAAAGCAGTAGTATTATCTAAAACAACAATGTGAGGACATTCACTTTTTCTCACTATTTGTGAGTACATCTTATTTTTGTAAACTGTTTTTACAAAACCTCAATTGTTTTAAAGTATAATTAACAGTGATTGAGTCTATGTATTCTACAATTACTGTCGGTATGTTGGGGTTTTGTATACATTACTTGTTACTACACTGTGAGTAGTAGCATGACCACAAGTCAAGATTGACAGTACCGTGGGTGGTAATTGGGTAGATAAAAACATTGTAATTGCTCTCAATACTGTAGTATGATAAAAGCTTGTTTTGATTAAACTGGATGCACTTGCTAGTATTTCTTGCTGATAAAACTTTTTAAAAACATGTTTCAGGTAACTTAATGTGAAGCTAATAGAAGCCAGCTGGAGAGCACTGAAGGCTTGGAAAGGTGGCTATAAAAGTTACCTAATTAAGCAAGAAGTTTTATTTCAATAAATTAGGGTTTATCCCTATAAACATATTTGTAATGGAAACTTGGGTTATCCCATGTATTTATTATTTATAAAAGTGTGGTATTTTAACTCTGATAAACTATTTCCTAACTACGGTCCTGATGTTAATTTTCGCTGCCAAATTAATAAACACCGATACCACTGATACTGTCCTCGCGGCGCCTGCTCCCGGGGTAGGGGTCGGGGGCTGCGACAAAGAGTAGTATCAGAGCTACAGCCACTGGTTTAAGCCACAGAAGTGTTCTGTTGATACCAAGATTTTATCGGTTATGTTAGGAATTAATCTATGTGATTATGTGTATACATGTATATTATTGTTTTGTGTTATTTGACAATCTGTTAGTTTACAGTATGAGTGAGCAAGGTACGTCTGACGTCTATCGTCATCTAGTTAGTTCTCCCAAGAGTAAAGAAGATCATGCAGAGCATCTGCATACACTTCTGACATTGTTGAGAAAAGAAAAGCTTTATGCTAAATTCTCAAAATGTGAATTTTGGTTACAAGAAGTGCAATTCCTTAGACATCTGGTTAATCATAAAGGAATTCATGTGGATCCCTCAAAAATCGAGGCTTTTACTAAGTGGAAAGTCCCTGAATCATCGACAGAGGTGAGAAGTTTTCTTGGACTAGCAGGTTATTATAGACGTTATATTCAAGATTTTTTCTAGAATAGCCATTCCCTTAACGAAACTGACTTGCAAATCAGTTAAATTTGAATAGGGACCAAAACAGGAAGAAGCTTTTTGAATTCTTAAGCAAAAGTTAACCAACGCACCTATACTCGCGTTACCAAAAGGAACTAGAGACTTTATAGTCTATTGTAACGCTTCTAAGTTAGGTTATGGATGTGTGTTGATGCAACATCAAAAGGTTACAACCTATGCCTCTAGACAACTTAAGAATCATGAAGAGAATTATATGACCCTGATCTAGAGTTAGGAGCCATAATTTTTGCCCTTAAAATTTGGAAACACTACCTGTATGGTAGCAAGTTTACCGTTTTCACCGATCATAAGAGTCTAAGATATGTTTTTGGGCAAAAGGAATTAAATATGAGACAGAGACATTGGACGGAAATTCTCAGTGATTATGATTGTGATATCCAGTATCATGCAGGAAAGGCTAATGTAGTAGCTGATGCTTTAAGTCGAAAGTATCATGAAAAGCCGAGAAGAGTAAGTTCTCTCAAATTAAATCTGCAGATAGATTTAAATAAGCAAATTAGAGAAATACAGAAAATAGTAATCAATGACGATACTGAAAAATTAAAAGGAATGGATAAGGAATTAGAACAAGGAACAGATGGAATTTGGAGATTCCATAAGAAAAGAATCTGGATACCTAAACAGGGAAACCTACGCCACCGAATTTTAAGAGAAGCCCATACGTCTAAGTATACGATACATCTCGGTAGTGATAAAATGTATCAAGATCTAAGAAAGAATTTATGGTGGATAGAAATGAAAAAGGATATAGCAACCTATGTTGCCAAGTGTCTAACCTGTTCATAGGTTAAAGCTGAACATCAAAAATCCCCCGGTTTATTGTAGCAACTAGAAATGCTTATATGGAAATGGGAATTGATAACAATGGACTTAGTTACTAAATTACCCAAGACACGAAAAGGTAACGATACAATCTGGGTGATTGTAGACAGATTAACCAAATCTGCTCATTTCTTACCTATGAAGGAAACTTTCAGTATGGGACAATTAGCCAAGTTATATGTAAATGAAATAGTTTCCTTACATGGAATTCCTTTATCTATTGTTTATGATAGAGATAGCCGTTTCACTTCTCATTTTTGGACTAGTTTCCCAAAAGCAATGGGAACCAAGTTAAATCTAAGAACTGCTTATCATCCTCAAACGGACGGACAAGGCGAAAGGACAATTCAGACAATGGAGCATATGCTTAGAGCTTGTGTAATTGATTTTGGAGGAAATTGAGACGATCATTTACCATTAATAGAGTTTTCCTACAATAATAGCTATCATACCAGTATCAATGCTGCACCATTTGAAGCACTTTATGGATGAAAGTGCTGAACTCCGGTCTGTTGGGCAGAAATTGGTGAAAAGCAACTGTCTGGACCAAAGATAGTACAAGAAACAACGGACAAGATTATTCAAGTCAAGGAAAGACTAAAAGCAGCGCGCGATCGTCAAAAGAGTTATGCTGATAACAGACGAAAACCATTGGAATTTCAAGTAGGAGATGAGGTATTATTAAAAGTTTCTCCATGGAAAGGAGTGGTCGGATTCATAAAAAGGGGAAAGCTAAGACCCATGTATGTTGGACCTTTTGAGATTATTAGAAGAATAGGATCAGTAGCTTACCAGCTACAATTGCCAGAGGAAATGGCAGGAATACAAGATATATTTCATGTATGTAATCTCAAGAAATGCTTAGCATATGAATCATTAATGGTACTTCTTAAGGACATAGAGGTAAATGAGAAACCTAAGTTTGTAGAGAGACCCCTGCAGAGTGAAGACAGGAAGATCAAGAATCTCAAACACAAGAGATTAGTTCTGATCAAAGTGAAATGGGATTCCAAGAGAGGACCAGAATACACTTGGGAGCTTGAATCAGAGATGCAAAGGAAATATCCACACCTGTTCTAGTAGACCTCGATGATGAGATCTAAAACAAGGTGGGGAGGATATAACAACCCTCCTAAAACATCCTAAACGCCCTAGTTAGACCCCGTATACACGTAAACGAACCCGGATAAGCTTTAATTTAATAAAAATCAAATAAAACAAGTTTCTAAAGCCTGTGGCGACCCGCGACGGACTCCCCTTATAGGTGTCGCCGGGCGCGACGGCCTTTGTTTGCCGGACACTCCATTGCGCCACGTGTCCCCCTCTGTGTCAAGTCTACTCGATGAGTTGCCAACCCTAGACCTAGCTACGAATGGCTGGCGGCCCGCGACAGGCATGGCCCTGGGGTGTCGCGGGGCGCGACGGACTTCGAAAACACTTATAAATAGGGCAGGGGTGGCACAGTTCACCTCCGCTCAATTTTCTTTCTCTCTCAACACATATAGTGTGAAAATTTTGAGTATAATCCCCCCTAAAAAGCGAAGCTCTGTCTCGTTGTAAGTACTATAACCCCCGGTTACGTATTAGTTACTATACCCGATTGATATAGGGCTCCGTAACGCATGTCAAGGCTCTGCCTGACTCAGTCGTTGGAGTTCTGTCTCGGGGGTATGGCTAATGTAAATTGGGTTATCTTACTAACACGTGTGAATTGTTTAATTTTAATAGATTATAACCAAGAGGTCACCAGAAAGCAATAATGTTATATAAAACAGCAATGTGAGTAGATTCACGTTTTCTCACTATTTGTGAGTACATCTTGTTAGGGATAGAATTTCTAAGCATATGGATCACGGATCCTCAAGTGCAGCCAGGATCACGGATCCTCAGTTCAGTTTGAATTAAGGATCCTCAGAAGACGTTGCAGGACTAAGGATCCAGGATCCTTATTATTATCCTAATACTAACAATTATTTCCATTATATTTGAACTTATTTTGCAGGAGCATTCGAGTGGGACTTGGTATAACCGAGATTCCAGGGGAATATGCCTTCTAATTCTGCACGTGCATGAGCTCTTCGACTGTTGTGGTGATCTTGGGAGAACTTGCACCTTTTTCGGATTGTTAGTTATCTTAGCTAGTTTCTATTTTTAATGGGGATAACAAGCTTGATTAGATGATTAGCAACACACACTACTCTTGAGAACTCTCTGCAAGTTATTGGCGATTATACACTTTATTGCACACTAGTGATCCTTGTACCAAGCTTGTTATCATCCCGATTTGTAAACATTGTTTGTTTAATATACTTGGTGATCGGTAGTTTCCATCAGCCAAGGTTTTTTATGCCGGAGATCTTCTAAAGATAAAGGGCTTTTTCCTCGTATAAATCCTTGTCTTCAACATTCATTTCATTCTTTCATTGTTCATACATTTGTCCATTTATCCAAGCATCTCACCTCAAAAAATCGGATTTGGTTGCATTATCCTTGTGTGATTTTTGACCAAAACAGTTTGGCGCCCACCATGGGGCAATTGGTGCTTCAATTCTGAGAAATTTTGTTCATTTCATTCATTTAGGTTCATTACCTTCAACCACATGGCTTCTCAAGTGAAGAACACTTCAAGCTCCATGCCGGCGATCACCTCTTCACATGGCATTCCACCTTTGCCACTTGTTCCTTCTGGATCCCAGAAGAATGCTGAGAATGCTGCGAAAAAACAATCCCACATTTTCTCAAAATCAACTACTTCTGTTACTTCTGGCCCTACTAACAATGATCTTTATACTTGGATTTTGCAGATGAGGGACTACATGCAGCAGCAGGACAGAACTAATGACAGGACCCTTCAAGAGATTGACGACATCAAGAAATTGAAGAGATCAGCGGAGGATCACTCTCCTTTGATGCCGAGATCACTGAATTTCGACACTCCAGTCACAACTGCCCAACACTCTACAGCATCAGATGTCCAGTACCAGGGTGGATCATTGGGAATGCGTTATGGATCATCGGAAATTACTCAGGCTCAAGGATCCTATTTTCAGCCTTCAGGATCCTCTCTTCAGCCTCAAGGATCCTCCTTCCAGCATCAAGGATCCTTCACTAGTTCAGGAGGATACATGGGGACGCAGACAGTTCAACGATCTTACTCTCAGTATCCAGGATCCTCATCTCAGGTTCAAGGATCCTCGTCTCAGGTTCAAGGATCCTCGTCTCAGGCTCATGGATCCATGGATTATCCTCCAAGACCCCCAACTTCGATGTATCAAGGATCCAACATCTTTCAGGATCAAGAATCCTTAAGAAGTGCAGAACCTATAAGTTCAGAGATTCATTTGGGTGACTTCAAACCCATGCAAACTATTGCTTCATCTGGTCCCTCAATTACACCAGAATCTCACCAATATGGATTCATATCAGGAATTCCAAACCTGAATCCTTCAGGAGGTAACACTTTAAACACTACTTATAATTCTAACCATGGCTTTGTGCAGGATACAGGAATCAACCAAGCTATGGCTAGAGAGTTACAAAAGCTCAAGGAGATGATATCCAGCGTTCTAGGAGTGGTTAAGCCCATTCCTGAAATTCCAGATGGAAGTCACAAGATATCTCCCTTTGCACCACCCATTTGTGATACAGAGATACCAAAGAGATTTCAAACACCAAACATGAAGCTGTATGATGGCTCAACTGATCCAGAAGAGCATGTAGCTCAGTACAGAGAAAGGATGGAGATCAATCGCATTCCTGAGAGGTTAAAAGAAGCATGTCTATGCAAGGGTTTTGGATCCACACTGACAGGATCAGCTCTTAAATGGCTGCTAAGTCTTCCCCCTTACTCTATTACTTCATTTGCTAATCTAGTTAACTTGTTTAATAGTCAATTCTCATATAGTAGGAGATTTGAACGATTGACTAGTGATCTATATAGGGTAACAGAAGGTCAAAATGAATCACTTAGAGATTATATCACTAAATTTAGTAGAGAATCCTTAGAGATTCCTAATTTGGATATTGCTACGGCTATAGAAGCTTTCAAAATGGGTTACTTAAGGATTCACAGTTCTATGATGATCTTGTCATGACCCCTTGCAGGAATCTTGATGAAGTAAGAACCAGGGCCCTTAGATTCATCCGCCTAGAGGATGATAAAAGGATCCAAGAAAGACTGGCAGGATCCTTAAAGCAGGAAAAGCAAGGATCCTATTTCAGGAACAACAAGTCCAAATCATACAACAAGTCTGATAATCAGAACATGCATGCAGTGCAGCAAGAAGAGGATGATGAGGATTATCCTCCCATTTCTGAATATTGCTTTTCTATTGATAATAATGAACTAATCCTTGCAATGCAGAATCTAGGTGAAAAAGCAAGGTGGCCCAGAAAGAGTGATAAGCCAGCTGCAACAAAAGACATATCCAAATGGTGTGCCTATCATGAAGATTTCGACCATTTCACTGACAAATGCATAGCACTCAGGAAAGAGATTGGTTATTTATTAAGCAAAGGGCATTTGAAGGAGCTGTTTAGAAGGAAAAAGTCAAGGATCCAGGATCCTGAAAAAGGTTCCAGAAAGAGCTCCTGCTCCCCCAGCTGATGCTCAAATTATCAACTTCATATCTGGAGGATCAGACATATGTGGTACTTCCTTTTCAGTAGCCAAGAGGCATGCTAAAGAAACGAAGATGGATAATGGGGACAGACCCATCCGAACCTCAACCCTTACACATGAGAAAGTTATATCCTTCGATGAGGATGACCGTGTGGATATTCAGGATCCTCATCATGATGGTCTTGTTATTACTTTGTTTATATCTAATCATTTTGTTCGCAGGATTCTGATAGATGGAGGAAGCTTAGTGAACATCATTCAACTTGAAGTCCTCAAGAAGATGAACATTCCTGAATCAGAAATTATCCCAAGATCACCAGGTCTTGTGGGATTCAGTGGAGAAACCAAGAATACATTGGGGGACATTAAACTTCCCATTTACATAGAGGGAGTTAATTCTTTTAAAATATTATGTGTTATAGATGCTTATCATGTTGCAATGTTATCCTTGGCAGGTTGTGGATACATGACATGAAAGCAGTTCCATCTACATATCATTAGTGTGTCAAACTCCCTACTCCTCGGGGTGTGGTGAAGATTGAAAGTGACCAACAAGAGGCCAATAATTGTTATATGTAACTCCCCGTGTTTTCGAGAAGTCAAAGTCAAAGTCAAGGTCAAAGTCAACGAGCGATTTCGCGCAACTTGACTTGGAGAGAATTTCTTTTATGTGTTTAATTTAGCTGTATTATGTGGAATAAGTGTCAATAATTACAATAAATCGACGTATGTTAATCGCTATTCAATCGACATACGACTGTGAACTATAGGAAATAACAATGCGATAAAGTTAATGAAACGATAATCAAACTATGCTAATCCAATCGACATTAAATCGAATCGCAACTCGAACTACGTGTTTTTAATTATTGTTATACGTGTGTGTGTGCCTTATGTGTTACCTGTGCATGTTCATTTATGTTGTGTGTGGAATCGAAATCGAACTCGAAATACAATCGAACTCAATCGACATCGAACTTGAATCACAATCGAACTATGATAATTAGTGGAGAAGAGATAGTGCGAGATATGAGTGGTTGGGATTAAAAGTAATTTGAATAGGAAAACTCTATCGTACCGCATCGATCGCAATCGAAATCGAACCAGCAAAAATCGTCGCGTCAAACACACAAACCAAGTGCCATCCGGCCGGATAGCCATCCGACCGGATAGCCACTTGGTCATGGGTGTCAGGAGCCATCCGACCGAGATGTCATCCGACCGGACAGTCATCCGGGCGGTGTGCTATCCGACCGGACAGCCCTTTCCTCTTTTGGAATCCTATAAATACCCCTGTCACTTTCATCATTTCCACTTTTGGAAATCTCCTGTCTGAACCATTCGTACTCTCCACCTTTTCTTCGATTTTTCTCAATCCAGGTAAGATCTCGTCTTAAATCTTGTACTTTCTTGATCTACACGCACTCCTACACCTTTCTATCTTTTGAATCTTAACTTTTAACCGTGAAATCACTAGATTTGAGGTGTTCTAGGATGATGTCATCATGAGTTCTTGAAGAACTTCTTGGTTTGGCCTCAATCCCCCAAGAACAACTTAGATCTGATAGATCTCCACACAAATACACAAAGATCTCGCGTAGATCCAAGCTTAAACATAGTGTAAAAGGAATGAAAGATGGTTTCTAACTTTCTTTCAACTCTTTTACACTCAATATACTTAAAACCGATAGGATCCGACCCTGACACCGATTTTGGGTTAAACAAGAACAACCGTCTTGAACCGGTTAACTGACTGAACTAGGGTGATTCCTGGTCGGTTTGGTCACTTGGGTCAAGATGGGGTTCCGTTGATTAAAGCGTTATCAAAATGTCTCGATAAAACAACAAACAAACAAAACGACCAAGTGTAAGACGAACGGATTGCTGTCCGAACGAATTGCTGTCCGACCGGATAGACTACCCGAACGGATTGCCATCCGAACGGATCACACTTTGGGTCCCACACTTAGTCAACTCCATCCGAAGTTTGAGTATTGAACGAATTGCCATCCGATCGAATTACCATCCGACCGGATTACTCTTCGGATCACGAGATACTAAGACTTTAAAGACGTAAACAATTTTCAACATGTTCATCAACAGGATTGCCACCCGGTCGAATGAACATCCGACCAAGTGACACTCCTGCTATGAATTGTTTCCACTAAGTAACCTCATCACTAAGGTCGCCGTCCGACCGAATGACCATCCGAACGGATTGTTGTCCGCACGATTGACCGTCCGATCGACCGCCTTGAAGGATAGAGATACTTCAATGTTTTCAAAATGCTACAACGAAAACTTCAAAAGACAAGCCATCGTACACAAACACTTTCATCTTATAGGAAGAAATAATCCACTCGAATAGTCATCCGACCGGACTACCATCCGACCGGATGACCATCCGAACGTATTGTTATCTTCACGATTAGCCGTCTGATCGGATTACCATCCGAACGAACTACTATCTGACCCAATCACACTATGTATCATTTTACGCGTCACTTATCGTTATACCATCAATCCATTCAGGCTAACTTTACTCGCTAAGCGCTCCCTTCAATCCATCAACCGCTGTGAGTATACTCGATCCCTTTTTGCTTTATGCACTTTTGGGTGTTACATACGTTACAACTATTCAAATCACATCAAGCACACTACTCAATACTATTTGAACGCTAACCGTTAATGCATGTTATACGTGGCTCATGAATGCTTGTTTGTTATGTTTACACATGGAATGTTGTCTACCTGCCTTAGCAACGATAGTACTATAGTTTGGACTCAGCACCCGTTCACACAGGGGTTGTTAAGGACAATTACTTGCATGGATTACGGTGGTAATCATGTATTGCGAACTGCCCCGGGCAGTCAACTCTTACTCACTGGTATCGATGGATCTATGTCGATAACTAACGTGCTTCATTTCACTTTGTGTACGTGCTGGTTATGCGTAAACGAATTCGAACTCTATATGCTATTATCAAACTTGTATGTTCACCTTTACATTATATGTATTGACTTTATTTTAACGTATGTGACAGGTGCTTAGGTTGTTTTTATGACTAGCTCACTGTGAAATCGAGGCTAGGAAATGTCTAGGATGCTCTCTGCGCAGTGATGAAATCGAAGCTAGGAAAAGAGGTCCTAGAAACCAATAAATAAACTATCTATGTATAAATCTGAGTTGTCGGAACAGAATTTCTTGCCAAGATTTTATCTGTAATAATTTGTTTACTGTTTGAGACATGGTATAGGACATGTTATTTTAAATTGAATGGTAATGATAGTTGTTATGGAAACTTCTGGACAATCTGTTTCGCTCAGTGCCATGCCCCGATGATTCCGCCATCGGTTGGGGTGTGACATTATACTTCATCCATGAAGCCAGCTTCAAGATCCCGGGAGCAATAGCAATTAAAGTATCCTCCAAGAGATGTCCTGGAGGCAAGAGAACAAGATGTGAAAGATATCCTGATGGATCCTCAGGATCCTAAATCCAAAGTCTTTATAGGATCCGGGATCCTCAATGACATCGAACAGGATTTAGTATCCTTCCTCAAGAGCAGAAAAACTACCTTTGCCTGAAAGCATGAAGACATGACAGGTATTTCTAAATATATTATTACTCATAAGCTTGGCATTGACAGGTCGTTCAAACCCATACATCAAAAGAGGAGAAAGTTTGAACCTGAGAGGAATGCCATCATCTAGGAGGAGGTAGATAAAATGCTCAGAGCATGTATGATTAGAGAGGTTAAGTATCAAAGGTGGTTAGCCAATGTGGTTGTTGTTCAAAAGAAGAATGGAAAATGGAGGGTATGTGTCGATTTTACTGATTTAAACAAGGCATGTCCCAAGGATCCTTTCCCATTACCCCACATTGATTCCATGGTGGATGCTACCGCGGGTCATGAGTTGTTGACTTTCATGGATGCTTCATCTGGATTCCAACAAATTCAGATGGAACCATCTGATCAAGAGGATACAACCTTTATGACCCCTACTGGTATCTATTGTTATATTGCTATGCAATTCGGACTAAGAAATGCAGGTGCTACCTACCGAGAATAGGTGTGAAAACCGCAAACTCTCGACTAAAGTTGCTTAATCAACCCGCATTTTATCTACGAACGGGGAGAATTATGCCAAATCAGGAGTGAAATCCATATTTTGATGAATAATCTCCTCTGTTTTATTAAAAACAGGAACGAAGTTGTTAAGCTAGGGGTGAAACCCTAACCTTGATGACTTGTTCCGCTTTTATACAAAACTCTCACCAAAGTCTCAACGGACTCCAATGACCCAAAGTCACAATATGACCAACGGGATGTGTGCCCAACGCCCAAGAATCGAGGCAAGGGCATAGCCCTGAAGGTCAAATGTGCACAATGGATCCTTGTGAATAGTTGAATCACTTTGGTTAGTCGAAGTCTACTAGCTGCAGACAATCTACTTCTCGAATTTTATGTGTTTTGATTCTGAGCCCGCAATTGTTGACTTTGATGATTCGCTGATTTTATGTGTTTTGTGTGTTTCATGCTTACTTGTTAGCGTTTTGAGGTATCACTGGTTTCGATCTAACGCCCTTTGCTTTCGCTACTCACACAACACACTACACATCGTTAACAAGTCGTTGAATTATGGCCGACCTTATGCTACGATATACACTTATACTACGCTATTCGATATACTAAACACGACCGCTATATTCGAACCCTCGCGAACTATAAATGATAGGTTTCTGTACCTAACCATGTACTTCTGTGATTCTGTGCCCTACGTGCTTATGTGCTTCTGTGTTTATATGGATCTGTGATTATGTGCCTATGTGGTTATGTGATACATGTTACATTGCGTGTTCCTAAGCTTTAGTAAGTAGTAGACGTGTGAGGTGAGAATCGAATACAATGTGTTGAGTCCCGTGACGATGTCTGTTGCAGACAATGTCATATGGATCCCGTCATTCCTCACTTTCTCGTCAAGAAAAGAGAGACAGACGTCTTGCTGCCATCATCGCTAAAAGTGTAGCAAAGGCCGTGAGTGATGTTTACGAGAATGCCAGCAAATCATCTGAGGAGTCGAGAACCGAAGCTCCTAAAGCTACCGCAAAAGCCTTCAATTTCAAGCAATTCAAGTCGTGTGGGCCAAAAGAATTCACTGGCAAGGGAGGTCCTACTGCACTATTCCAATGGTTTGATTCCATTGAGGTCACTCTACGACAGAGTGGTTACCCCGATGACCTCCGAACTCTGAACGCTACCGGCGTCTTTCAGTCCCATGCTCTAGACTGGTGGACGGCCGAGAGGAACAAGCGAGGGAACGATGCAGCCTACGGACTTTCGTGGGACGAGCTCAAGGAAGTCATGCTGGAAGAATTCTGCCCTCCTCATAAACGTCAAAAGCTAGAGGATGAATTTTGGCACATACAGCAAAAGGATGGTGAGAATGCTGCACTCACTGCTCGCTTCAAACAGCTCAGCATCATTTGTCCCGATCAGGTCAAGACTCCAGATATGGCAATCAAGAAGTATATCCGAGCCCTGCCTGACTGTGTTACCGATTTCGTGCAAGCGGCTAAGACTACGACGATCGAAGAAACTTATCTACTGGCCGCTAAAATCAACAACAAACGGGTCAAGGCTGGTGTCTGGGATAAAACTTCAAAGCACCTGCATCAAGCTACCAACAACGCACCGACTACTGAAACCACCACCTCATCAAACAACAAGAGGAAGAACAAGAGAAAGAACAGCTCCAGCAACAAGAACTGTGCGATCACTGCTGCACCGATTCAAGCTGTACCAGCCCAACAGCGTCAAGTAGCGGCGCCTGTGGCAAACGCACCTCCTGCAAAGCGTGCATACACTGGGCCACATCCGCTCAGCCCTACTTGTACCTACCATCACCCGACTGCCGTTGCTTGCCGATTCTGTGCTCATTGCAATATGTACGGCCATTTTACCACCAACTGTCGTATTCGACAAGCTCCTGCTCATCAAGCTCTACTCACTGCCCCTCAGGGTCAACAAGCTCCTCCGGCACCCACGATCAACGCCAGAGCCTGCTTCGCATGTGGCGATCCTAACCATTTCGCCAACGTGTGCCCGAACAGGGTTGTGAAGCAAGAGCCCCAGCAGCAGCAGCATCAACAACAACAAGCAACACGCGCAAGAACTTTCAACATCAACGTACGTCAAGCCCAAGCCGACAACAATGTGGTCAATGGTACGTTCCTTGTGAATGGTATTTATGCCTCGTGTTTATTTGATACTGGAGCCGATAATTGCTTTGTGTCGTTCGAATTCGAGAAACTCCTTAGTCGCAAACGCTCCCGACTCTCCTCAACATTTGATGTTGAAGTCGCTACCGGAAGAACCGTCACCGTTAATTATGTTCTTCGTGATTGTACTCTTGAGCTCAACAATCACATTTTCCCAATCGACCTTATTCCGATGCAACTCGGAAGTTTTGACGTCATAGTAGGCATGGACTTTCTTCGCGAAAACCATGTTGAAGTTGTGTGCTTCGACAAGATGATTCGATTCTCGCTCGCAAATGGTGATTTATTGTGTGTTTACGGTGATACTACTTCGAAGGGTCTCAAGCTCATGTCATGTGTTCAAGCTAGCAAGTATCCCCGCAAGGAATACAGAGCTTTCTTGGCTAACATTGTAGTAGCGGAGAAGGAAAAGAAAGAGAAGAAGGAAGTAAAAGACGTTCCTGTGGTTCGAGAATTTCCTAACGTTTTTCCAGAGGATCTTCCCGGACTACCGCCAAGTCGTGATATCGACTTCCGTATCGACCTCATTCCTGGAGCCAACCCTATTGCCAAAGCTCCCTACCGACTCGCGCGATCCGAAATGCGCGAACTCTCAAACCAACTCCAGGAATTACTTGAGAAAGGTTTCATTCGCCCGAGCACCTCTCCTTGGGGCGCGCCAGTCCTCTTCATAAAAAAGAAGGATGGGTCGTTCAGGATGTGCATCGACTATCCGGAGTTGAATAAGCTAACTATCAAGAACCGTTATCCCCTACCCCGCATTGATGATTTGTTTGATCAGCTACAAGGTGCTACGTATTTCTCGAAGATCGATCTACGCTCAGGCTATCACCAACTACGTATTCAAGAGGAAGATATACCCAAAACCGCGTTTCATACTCGATACGGCCACTACGAATTCGTTGTTATACCTTTTGGTTTAACCAACGCACCAGCGGTTTTTATGGATCTGATGAATCGCGTGTGTAAACCCTATCTAGACCGTTTCGTCATCGTATTCATCGACGACGTCTTGATCTATTCCAAATCGAAAGCCGAACACGCGCAACATCTATGTTTGGTTCTCGAGCTACTCCAGGGGAACCAACTCTACGCCAAGTTCTCCAAGTGTGAATTCTGGTTGGAGGAAGTTCAGTTTCTGGGTCACATTGTTAATAGTCAAGGTATTCACGTCGATCCTGCGAAGATCGAAGCCGTTAAGGGTTGGATTACGCCTAAGAACCCGTCTGAAGTTCGTTCTTTTCTCGGACTAGCGGGCTATTACCGACGATTTATCGAAGGATTCTCAAAGATCGTTGTACCACTTACTGCTCTCACGCATAAAGACAAGCCTTTTGTTTAGGGAACTGAACAAGAGTCTGCCTTTCGAACCCTCAAGCATAAGCTCTGCAATGCTCCTGTTCTCACATTACCCGACGGAAACAACGATTTCATTGTCTACTGTGATGCTTCCAACCTTGGTCTTGGTTGTGTTCTCATGCAACGGGACAAGGTTATAGCTTACGCATCTCGTCAGCTCAAAATCCACGAGAAGAACTATACAACTCATGATCTCGAGCTAGGCGCAGTTGTTTTTGCGTTAAAGATTTTGGCGACACTACCTGTACGGTAACAAGTGTACGATCTTCACCGATCATAAGAGCCTACAACATATCTTTAATCAGAAGGAACTTAACATGCGTCAACGCCGATGGGTAGAACTTCTCAACGATTACGACTGTGAGATTCGTTATCACCCAGGAAAAGCAAATGTTGTTGTTGACGCGCTCAGCAGACGGAGCTAACTGCTTAGCACTCGTAATGTTCAAGCCCAACACGATCTCGAAACCCTCATTCGTGAAGCCCAACATGCATGTTTTAATGAACGCACAATGAAGAAGGAAAGAATCTACCACGATGGAGCCCAGCTTGTGAGCAAATCGAATGGGATATTCCACTTTCTGGACCGAATTTGGATTCCCAAACGAACCGACTTACGACAAATCTTGATGGATGAAGCCCACAAATCCCGGTATTCTATTCATCCCGGTGCTGACAAAATGTACCAGGATCTTCGCTACAAGTACTGGTGGCCCGGCATGAAAAGGGATATTGCCCTTTATGTTGGAAAATGCCTGACATGTGCAAGAGTCAAGGCTGAACATCAAAGACCCTCTGGCTTACTCGAACAACCACCGATCCCTATGTGGAAGTGGGAGAGTATAGCCATGGACTTCATAACAAAGCTACCACACACGTCATCAGGTCACAACAGCATTTGGGTTGTGGTTGACCGATTGACGAAATCAGCTCACTTTTTGCCAATACGGGAAGACTACAAGGTAGAACGATTAGCCCGAATCTACACCGACGAGATCATTTGTAATCATGGTACGCCTCGCGACATCATCTCCGATCGTGATGCTCGGTTTACCTCGCGACTGTGGGAAACATTTCAAACGGCACTCGGTACATCGCTTAATCTAAGTACCGCTTTCCACCCTCAAGCCGACGGTCAGACTGAAAGAACGATTCGTAATCTTGAAGACATTCTCCGTTCGTGTGTCATAGACTTCGGTGGTAATTAGGACAAATATATGTCGTTAGTCGAATTCTCGTATAACAACAGCTATCATGCAAGCATTCAAATGGCACCATTCGAGGCTTTATACGGAAGAAGATGTCGATCGCCTATTGTGTGGCACGAGATCGATCATTCGCAACTAACCGGTCCTGAGCTATTACAAGAAACGACAGACAGAATTTTCCAAATTCGAGACAACCTAGTGAAAGCTCGGAATCGACAGAAAAGTTATGCCGATAGACGACGCAACCCCCTTGAATTTGACGTTGGTGACTACGTACTCCTAAAGGTATCACCTTGGAAGGGTGTAGTCCGATTCGGCAAGAAAGGAAAGCTCGCGCCTCGATATGTTGGACCTTTTAAGATTCTAGAAAGGATCGGAAAAGTCGCCTACAGACTCGAACTACCGGAGGAACTTAGTAACGTCCACCGACTTTCCATGTTTCGAACCTCCGAAAGTGTCTGGCTGAGCATGATCTAATTGTACCTCTCGATGACCTGCAAGTGAACGAAACATTACACTTCGTGGAGAAGCCTGTCGAAATCATGGATCGCCAAACCAAGCAACTCAGACACTCTCGCATTCCTATTGTGAAAGTCCGATGGGAAGGCAAGCGAGGCACAGAGTTCACTTGGGAACTCGAAAGCGACATGAAGGCAAAGTACCCGCAGTTGTTTAAGGAGAAAGTCTGGAAAGAGAAAGTTCTCCACGTGATTCATGGTGTTGTACAACTTCCAGCTTAATTTCGGGACGAAATTCCCTAAACAAGGGGAGGCTGTAACACCCCGTGTTTTCGAGAAGCCAAAGTCAAAGTCAAGGTCAAAGTCAACGACCGATTTCGTGCAACTTGACTTGGAGAGAATTTCTTTTATGTGTTTAATTTAGCTGTATTATGTGGGGTAAGTGTCAATAATTACAATAAATCGACGTATGTTAATCGCTATTCAATCGACATACGACTGTGAACTATAGGAAGTAACAATGCGATAAAGTTAACGAAACGATAATCAAACTATGCTAATCCAAACGACATCAAATCGAATCGCAACTCGAACTACGTGTTTTTAATTATTGTTATACGTGTGTATGTGCCTTATGTGTTACCTGTGCATGTTCATTTATGTTGTGTGTGGAATCGAAATCGAACTCGAAATACAATCGAACTCAATCGACATCGAACTTGAATCACAATCGAACTATGATAATTAGTGGAGAAGAGATAGTGCGAGATATGAGTGGTTGGGATTAAAAGTAATTTGAATAGGAAAACTCTATCGTACCGCATCGATCGCAATCGAAATCGAACCAGCAAAAATCGTCGCGTCAAACACACAAACCAAGTGCCATCCGGCCGGATAGCCATCCGACCGGATAGCCACTTGGTCATGGGTGTCAGGAGCCATCCGACCGAGATGTCATCCGACCGGACAGTCATCCGGGCGGTGTGCTATCCGACCGGACAACCCTTTCCTCTTTTGGAATCCTATAAATACCCCTGTCACTTTCATCATTTCCACTTTTGGAAATCTCCTGTCCGAACCATTCGTACTCTCCACCTTTTCTTCGATTTTTCTCAATCCAGGTAAGATCTCGTCTTAAATCTTGTACTTTCTTGATCTACACGCACTCCTACACCTTTCTATCTTTTGAATCTTAACTTTTAACCGTGAAATCACTAGATTTGAGGTGTTCTAGGATGATGTCATCATGAGTTCTTGAAGAACTTCTTGGTTTGGCCTCAATCCCCCAAGAACAACTTAGATCTGATAGATCTCCACACAAATACACAAAGATCTCGCGTAGATCCAAGCTTAAACATAGTGTAAAAGGAATGAAAGATGGTTTCTAACTTTCTTTCAACTCTTTTACACTCAATATACTTAAAACCGATAGGATCCGACCCTGATCTAGTCTCCTACTCATTCTTAGTGTTGTGCTAGCTCAGATCTGGATTCAACCCATGGGACCACCGATTTCGGGTTAAACAAGAACAACCGTCTTGAACCGGTTAACTGACTGAACTAGGGTGATTCCTGGTCGGTTTGGTCACTTGGGTCAAGATGGTATTCCGTTGATTAAAGCGTTATCAAAATGTCTCGATAAAACAACAAACAAACAAAACGACCAAGTGTAAGACGAACGGATTGCTGTCCGAACGAATTGCTGTCCGACCGGATAGACTACCCGAACGGATTGCCATCCGAACGGATCACACTTTGGGTCCCACACTTAGTCAACTCCATCTGAAGTTTGAGTATTGAACGAATTGCCATCCGATCGAATTACCATCCGACCGGATTACTCTTCGGATCATGAGATACTAAGACTTTAAAGACTTAAACAATTTTCAACATGTTCATCAACAGGATTGCCACCCGGTCGAATGAACATCCGACCGAGTGACACTCCTGCTATGAATTGTTTCCACTAAGTAACCTCATCACTAAGATCGCCGTCTGACCGAATGACCATCCGAACGGATTGTTGTCCGCACGATTGACCGTCCGATCGACCGACTTGAAGGATAGAGATACTTCAATGTTTTCAAAATGCTACAACGAAAACTTCAAAAGACAAGCCATCGTACACAAACACTTTCATCTTATAGGAAGAAACAATCCACTCGAATAGTTATCCGACCGGACTACCATCCGACCGGATGACCATCCGAACGTATTGTTACCCGCACGATTAGCCGTCTGATCGGATTACCATCCGACCGAACTGCTATCCGACCCAATCACACTTTGTATCATTTTACGCGTCACTTATCGTTATACCATCAATCCATTCAGGCTAACTTTACTCCCTAAGCGCTCCCTTCAATCCATTAACCGCTGTGAGTATACTCGATCCCTTTTTGCTTTATGCACTTTTGGGTGTTACATACGTTACAACTATTCAAATCACATCAAGCACACTACTCAATACTATTTGAACGCTAACCGTTAATGCATGTTATACGTGGCTCATGAATGCTTGTTTGTTATGTTTACACATGGAATGCTGTCTACCTGCCTTAGCAACGATAGACTATAGTTTGGACTCAGCACCCGTTCACACGGGGGTTGTTAAGGACAATTACTTGCATGGATTACGGTGGTAATCATGTATTGCGAACTGCCCCGGGCAGTCAACTCGTAGTCATTGGTATCGATGGATCTATGTCGATAACTAACGTGCTTCATTTCACTATGTGTACGTGCTGGTTATGCGTAAACGAATTCGAACTCTATATGCTATTATCAAACTTGTATGTTCACCTTTACATTATATGTATCACAGCCTTGAACAGTTTCATCTCAAAATCCTCAGAGAAATGCAAGGAATTCTATGGCATTCTGAGAAAGAACAAGAAATTTGAATGGACTGTGAAGCATGAGAATGCTCTCAAAGCCCTTAAGGATTACCTATCCTCAGCTCCCGCCTTGATGAAACCAGAAAAGGAGGATATATTATCCTTATAATTGGCAGTTTCTTCTAAAGCAGTAATGTTAGGGGAGGATTTTCCAATGATCAGTGATCCTCATTTACTGTTGGGCGTAGTGATCCTCAATTCTGTCTGAATTAGTGATCCTCAGAAAGTATTGTAGGATCAGGATCATGGATCACCATAAGGATCCTTATACTAACGATTGTCTGCTTTGAATATGAAGTTGTTTTGCAGGAGTACGAGCTTGGACTTGGTCTTGGCGATATTCCTGGAGCATATTCCATATTTATTCCGCACGTGCATGACTGAAGTGGACGTTATGGAAGTCGTGGAAGACTTGCACAAAATGCGGACAGTTTGTTAGCTTAGAGATTTTCCATTTTTAAAAGGGGATAGCGAGCTAAATAGAAACACTTGGCTATTTTTAGCTTAACACACACACTCGCAACTGCTCTTACCAGCTCTTGACAATTCACTTGGCGATTACACACTTTTTTGCACATTACACTATAGTGATCCTTGTAACTAGCTCGCTATCATCCGAAGTTGTAATACATTTCTTGTTTAATCTAAGTTGGTGATCGGTAGTTTCCATCACCCGAGGTTTTTTATGCCAGAGATCATTCATTAATCAAGGGATTTTTCCTCGTATAAATCTTTGTGTCACTTGTTCATTACATTTCTGAGTGATCCTTAGTATTGTTCATTGATTCAAGCATCACACCTCACAACAGAAAGTTTGGTTGCATTATCATTGCTTGATTTTTGACCAAAACTGTTTGGCGCCCACCGTGGGGCAATTGGTGCTTCGTTCTTGAGAAATTATTGTTCTGGTGATCATCTCGGTTCGTTACAATCAAGCAAATGGCTTCCTCAGCAAAGAATACATCAAGTTCTATGCCGGCAATCAGTTCTTCACAAGGCGTTCCTCCTTTGCCTCCACCACCTTCTGGATCCCAGAAGAATGCTGAGAATGCTGCGAAGAGACAAACCCCCATTTTCTCAAAACCACTAACTTCTTCTGTTTCCTCTAATCCTACCACTAATGACCTTTTTACTCTGATTTTGCAGATGAGAGATCGCATGCAAGAGCAGGACAAAACCAATGAACAGATCCTCCAAGAGATTGGTGATATCAAGAAACAGAAGAAATCTGTGGAGGATCACTCTCCACTGATACCAAGGTCATTGGATTTCGATACTCCAGTTGTAACTACCCTACAATCGGCAGTTCCGGGCATCCAGTATCAAAGTGGTCCATCAGAAAGATGTTATGGAACAACAACTATGAGTCAGGCATTTGGCTCTCACTTCCAGCCTCAAGGATCCTCTTCTCCACTATCGGGATCCTCTTCTCAGCATCAGGGATTCTACTTCAACTCAGGGGGATATTTGGGAATGCATCCGCTTCAAGGATCCTCTACGGCTCCAGGATCCTCCCAGGTTCAAGGATCCTCCATGGCTCCAGGACCCTTCCAGCTTCAAGGATCCTCCATGGCTCCAGGATCCTCCCAGTTTCTAGGATCCTCTCTGCCCTAAGGATCCTTTCAGGTTCAAGGATCATCTCAGCTTCAAGGATCCAACATCTTTCAGGATCAAGGATTCTTAAGAAGTATGCAACCCCCGAGCACCGATGTTCATCAAGGAGGTTTCATACCAATGCAAACCATTGCGTCATCTGGTCCTTCAATCATACCAGAATCCCGTCAATATGGATTCACATCCGCCATTCCAAACATGAATCCTCCGGGAGGTAACACTTTTAATAATTCATATAACACTAACCATGGCTCAATGCAGGATACAGGTATCAATCAGGCTATGGCTAGGGAATTACAGAAGCTTAAGGATATGATATCCTGTGTACCAGGAGTGGTTAAACCCATTCCTGAAATTGCAGATGGCAGCCATAGGATATCTTGTTTTGCACCACCCTTATGTGATGCTGAGATACCCAAAAGGTTCCAGATACCATCTATGAAGCTGTATGATGGTTCAACAGATCCAGAAGAGCATGTAGCTCAGTACAGGGAGAGGATGGAGATCAATCCAATTCCTGAGAGGTTAAAAGAAGCATGTCTATTCAAGGGATTTGGATCCACTCTCACAGGATCTGCTCTTAAATGGCTGCTAAGTCTTCCCCCTTACTCTATTACTTCATTTGCTAATCTAGTTAATTTGTTTAATAGTCAATTCTCTTGTAGTAGAAAATTTGAACGATTAACTAGTGATTTATATAGGGTAACACAAGGTCAAAATGAATCACTTAGAGATTACATCACTAAGTTTAGTAAAGAATCCTTAGATATTCCTAACTTGGATATTGCTACGGCTGTAGAAGCCTTTAAAATGGGATTGCTTAGGGATTCACTATTCTATGATGATCTTGTTATGACCCCTTGCAGGAAACTTGATGAAGTAAGAACCAGGGCCCTTAGGTTTATCCGCCTAGAGGATGACAAAAGGATCCAGGATAGATTGACAGGATCCTCAAAATAGGAGAAAAAAGGATCCTACTTCAGGAACAACAAATCCAAGTCCTACAACAAGTCTGATAACCAGAACGTGCATGCAGTGGAACAAGAAGAGGATGATGAGGATTATCCTCCTATTTCTGAATATTGTTTTTCTGTTGATAACAATGAACTAATCCTTGCAATGCAGAATCTAGGTGAGAAAGCTAGGTGGCCGAGAAAAAGTGATAAACCAGCTGCTACAAAGGATAAGTCCAAGTGGTGTGCATATCATGAGGATTTCGGGCATCTCACTGAAGAGTGTATTGCACTAAGAAAGGAAATTGGTTACTTGTTGAGCAAGGGGCATTTGAAGGAACTTTTGGGACGAAAGAAGTCAAGGATCCAGGATCCTGAAAGGATCCCGAAAAGGGCTCCTGCTCCTCCAGCAGATGCACAAGTTATAAACTTCATATCCGGTGGATCAGACATTTGTGGTACCTCCTTTTCAGCAGCCAAGAGACATGCTAAGGAAACCAAGATGGATAATGGGGGCAGACCCATCCGGACCTCCACCGTCACCAAGGATAAGATCATACTTTTGATGAGGATGATCGTGTTGATGTCCAGGATCCTCATCATGATGGTCTTGTAATTACATTGTTTATTTCTAACCACTTTGTTCGCAGGATCTTAATCGATGGAGGAAGCTCTGTGAACATCATTCAGCTTGATGTCCTCAAGAAAATGAATATCCCGGAGTCTGATATTGTCCGAAGATCCTCAGTACCTGTGGGATTCAGTGGAGAAACTAAGGATACATTGGGGGACATCAAACTCCCAATCTATATTGAAGGATTGCATTCTTATCAAAAATTTTGTGTTATAGATTGCTTATCTTGTTGCAATGTTATCCTTGGCAGGCCCTGGATACATGATATGAAGGCAGTCCCATCCACCTATCATCAGTGTGTAAAGCTTCCAAGTCCATGGGGAGTGGTGAAAATTGAGAGTGATTAACAAGAGGCTAAGAATTGTTACACATCATCAATGAAGCCAGCCTCAAGACCAAGGGAGCAATAGCAATTAAAGTATCCTTCAAGAGATGTCTTGGAGGCAAGAAAGCAGGATGTAAAAGAAATCCTCATGGATCTTCATGATCCTGAATCCATAGTCTTCATAGGATCAGGGATCCTTAGCAACATTGAGCAGGATCTAGTATCCTTCCTTAAGAGGAGGAAATCCACCTTTGCCTGGAAACATGAAGACATGACAGGTATATCTAAGGATATAATTACTCATAAGCTTAGCATTGACAGGTCATTCAAGCCTATACATCAAAAGAGGAGGAAGTTTGCACCTGAAAGGAATGCTATTATCCAGGAAGAGGTAGATAAACTACTTCGGGCAGGTATGATAAGAGAGGTTAAGTATCCAAGATGGTTAGCCAATGTGGTTGTTGTTCAAAAGAAAAATGGAAAGTGGAGGGTATGTGTCGATTTTACTGATTTAAACAAGGCATGTCCCAAGGATCCTTTCCCATTACCCCACATTGACTCCATGGTGGATGCTACCGCGGGTCATGAGTTGTTGACTTTTATGGATGCTTCATCTGGATTTCAACAAATTCAGATGGAACCGTCTGATCAAGAGGATACAGCCTTTATGACCCCAACTGGTATATACTGTTAGGGGAGGATTTTCTAACAATTAGTGATCCTTACTTGTTATCCTAATTAATGATCCTTACTTCTGTGACAGATAGTGATCCTCAGAAGAGCTTCAGGATCAGGATCATGGATCACCTTAAGGATCCTCATACTAACGATTGTTTGTTTGTGTTTCGTATTATATTGCAGGAGTAACAAGCTTGACTTGGTCTTGGCAACGTTACTATGGAATATTCCAAGGGTATTTCGCACACGTTTGACTGAAAATGGACGTTGTGGAGAACGTGGGAGCTTGGCACAAAAGTCGGATAGTTTGTTAGCGTAGTTAACTTCTATTTTTAAAGGGGTGACGAGCTAGTAATGAGAACACTTAGCCATTTTCAACTACACACACTCTCGTACAATCGCACTCTTGAAGCTCTCGACAAACACTTAACAGTTTTCACTCACTTTTACACATTTCACCCTAGTGATCCTTGTACCTAGCTCGTTACTATCCGAAGTTGTAAACATTTATTGATTTATTTAAGCTTGGTGATCGGTAGTTTCCATCACCCGGGGTTTTTGTGCCGGAGATCAACTCTTGATCAAGGGCTTTTTCCCCGTATAAATCCTTGTGTCGTTTGTGCAATTTACATTGAAGTGATCCTTATCATTGTTATACATTTCAAGCATCATACCCCGTAACAGAGAGTTTGGTTGCATTATCCTCATCAGATTTTTTGACCAAAACAGTTTGGCGCCCACCGTGGGGCAATTGGTGCTTCATTCCTAAGAAGTTTTTCTGTTGGTGATCATTCCGGTTCATTGCATACAAATACATGGCTTCATCATTGAAGAATACCTCTACTGCAATGTCTGCGGTCAATTCATCTCAGGGCATTCCACCTTTGCCTCCACCACCTTCTGGACCTCAGAAAAATGCCGAGAAGAAACCAACTCCCATTTTCTCCAAACCTCCAACTTCTTCTGCTTCTTACACTCCCACTACTAGTGACATGTTTACTTTGATTTTGCAGATGAAGGATCATATACAGCAACAGGACAAGCCCAATGAAAGGATTCTCAAAGAAATCGGAGATCTCAAGAAACAAAAGAAAACGGCAGAGGATCATTCCCCACTGGTGCCCAGATCTTTGAATTTTGATACTCCGGTGATTACTTCTCAGCCATCAGTGGTTCCATATGTTCAATATGTGGGTGGACCGAAAGGAGTGCACTACGGAACAACAACAGTGACCCAGGCATCAGGTTCATATTTCCAGCCAGCAGGATCCTATCCTCAGCATATGGGATCCTTCATGAATTCAGGAGGATACTCAGGAGCGCAGCAGATTCAAGGATCCTCCTTTGTTCCAGGATCATCCCAGGTTCAAGGATCCTCCTTTGTTCCAGGATCATCCCAGGTTCAATGATCCTCCTTTATTCCAGGATCATCCCAGGTTCAAGGATCCTCCTTTGTTCCAGGATCATCCCAGGTTCAAGGATCCTCCTTTGTTCCAGGATCATCCCAGGTTCAAGGATCCTCCTTTGTTCCAGGATCGTACCAGTTTCAGGGATCCTTCCAGATGCCAGGATCCTTGAGGAGTTTGCAAACAGGAAGTTCAGATGTCCATCAGGGAGATTTTATTCCAATGCAGACCATTGCTTCTACTGGTCCTTCGATCATTCCAGAGCCCCAACAATATGGATTAACATCCATTCTTCCTAATTTGAATCCAATGGGAGGTAACACTTTTAATAATTCTTATACTTCTAACCATGGCCTTATGCAGGATCCAGGTATCAACCACGCCATGGCCAGAGAATTGCAAAAGTTGAAGGATATGATATCAAGTGTTCCAGGAGTGGTCAAACCTATCCCAGAGATTGCAGATGGGAGCCACAGGATATCTCGTTTTGCACCACCAATCTGTGATGCTGAGATACCCAAGAGGTTCCATGTGCCAACCATGAAGCTGTATGATGGTTCGACGGATCCTGAAGAACACATAGCACAATACAGAGAAAGGATGGAGATCAATCCAATCCCAGAAAGGTTGAAGGAAGCATGCCTGTGCAAGGGATTCGGATCCACTCTTACTGGATCAGCTCTCAAATGGCTGCTAAGTCTTCCCCCCTACTCTATTACCTCATTTGCTAATCTAGTTAACCTATTTAATAATCAGTTTTCTTGTAGTAGAAAATTTGAACGATTAACTAGTGATCTATATAGGATAACCCAGGGTCATAATGAATCATTAAGGGATTACATTACCAAATTCAGTAAAGAATCCTTAGACATTCCCAACTTGGATATAGCCACGGCTGTTGAGGCCTTCAAAATGGGATTGCTTAGGGATTCATTGTTCTATGATGATCTTGTTATGACACCATGCAGGAACCTAGATGAGGTGAGAACCCGGGCCCTTAGGTTCATCGGGCTAGAGGATGACAAAAGGATCCAGGAGAGGTTAGCAGGATCCTCAAAGCAAGATAAGCAAGGATCCTCGTTCAGGAACAACAAGTTCAGATCCTATAACAGATCTGATATCCAGTATGTGCATGCTGTTGATCAGGAAGAGGATGATGAGTATTATCCTCCAATTTCTGAATATTGTTTTTCTGTTGATAACAATGAACTAATCCTTGCGATGCAGAATCTAGGTGATAAAGCCAGATGGCCCAGAAAAAATGACAGACCTGCTGCAACCAAAGATAAATCAAAGTGGTGTGCATACCAAGAAGATTCTGGGCATCTCACAGAAGAATGCATTGCACTAAGAAAGGAAATTGGATACTTGTTGAGCAAGGGGCATCTAAAAGAATTGTTGGGTAGAAAAAAGTCAAGAACTCAGGATCCTGAAAGGATCCCTGAGAAAGCTCCGGCCCCTCCAGCAGATGCACAAGTAATAAACTTTATTTCTGGAGGATCAGACATTTGTGGCACATCCTTCTCAGCAGCTAAAAGGCATGCAAAGGAAACTAAAACGGATAATGGAGAAAGACCCGTTCGAACATCAAGTGTCTCCAAAGGAAAAGTCATAACGTTTGATGAGGATGATCGTGTTGATATCCAGGATCCTCATCACGATGGTTTAGTTATTACTCTTTTCATTTCTAACCATTTTGTCCGCAGGATCCTTATAGACGGAGGAAGCTCAGTGAACATTATCCCGCTTGATGTTCTAAAGAAGATGGGTATCCCTGAATCTGATATCATACCAAGATCCTCCGTACTCGTGGGATTTAGTGGCGAAACTAAGAATACCCTGGGGGATATTAAGCTCCCAATATACATCGAAGGCCTACATTCTTATCAAAAATTTTGTGTTATTGACTGTTTATCTTGTTGTAATGTTATCCTTGGCAGGCCCTGGATACACGATATGAAGGCAGTCCCATCTACTTACCATCAATGTGTGAAGCTCCCTAGTCCTTGGGGAATAGTCAAGATTGATAGTGATCAGCAGGAGGCTAAGAATTGCTATACTTCATCGATGAAACCAGCCTCGAAGTCAAGGGAGCAATAGCAATCAAAGTATCCTCCAAGGAATGTCTTGGAGGCAAGAGAGCAGGATGTGGTAGAAATCCTCATGGATCCTCAGGATCCTGGATCCAAAATCTATATCGGATCAGGGATCCTTGGCGATTTGAAGGAAGACCTCATATCCTTCCTCAGAAGGAGAAAGACTACCTTTGCATGGAAACACGAAGACATGACAGGCATATCTAAAGATGTAATCACTCACAAACTTGGCATCGATAGGTCCTTCAAACCAATCCATCAAAGGAGAAGAAAATTTGCACCAGAAAGAAATGCCATTATCCAGGAAGAGGTAGAGAAATTGCTCCGGGCAGGTATGATTAGAGAGGTCAAGTATCCAAGATGGTTGGCCAATGTGGTTGTTGTTCAAAAGAAAAATGGAAAGTGGAGGGTATGTGTCGATTTCACAGATTTAAATAAGGCATGTCCCAAGGATCCTTTCCCATTACCCCACATTGACTCCATGGTGGATGCAACTGCGGGTCATGAACTGTTAACTTTTATGGATGCTTCATCTGGATTTCAACAAATCCAAATGGAACCATCCGATCAAGAGGATACAGCCTTCATGACTCCAACTGGTATATACTGCTACATTGCTATGCCGTTCGGACTAAAAAATGCAGGTGCAACTTATCAAAGGCTGGTGAATATGATGTTCAAGGATCAGATTGGACAAACTATGGAGGTTTACATATACGATATGGTGGTAAAATCAATAAAGGCTGAGGATCACCTAAGAGACTTGGAGGAAGCATTCAATATCCTTGATAAATATAATATGAAACTTAATCCTTCAAAATGTCACTTTGGTGTTAAAGCAGGCAAATTCTTAGGATACATGGTGACCAAGAGAGGCATTGAAGCCAGTCCAGAACAAATCAAAGCAATAGTGAACATCAAATCTCCGGCCAATGCTAAGGATGTTCAAAGGCTAACTGGCAGGATAGCAGCTTTAAACAGATTTATATCCAAATTCTCAGAGAAGTGCAAAGAATTCTATGATATCCTAAGGAAGAACAAGAAATTTGAGTGGACTGAGAAGCATGAAAATGCCTTAAGAGCTCTCAAAGATTACCTATCCTCAGCCCCGGCCTTGATGAAACCAGAAAAAGGCGATGTGCTATCCTTGTATCTTGCAGTATCCTCAAAAGCAGTAAGTGCGGTCCTTGTTAAGGATTATGAAGGTACACAACATCCTGTCTATTATGTAAGTAAAAGTTTACTTGATGCCGAATCCAGGTATTCACACCTTGAAAAGCTTATTCTTGCATTAATTATGGCGTCTACTAAGTTGAGACATTATTTTGAAACTCATGTTATTGTTGTTAAAACTAATTTTCCAATTAAGAATGTACTCAGGAAACCGGAGATGTCAGGAAGGATGGCTAAGTGGGCAGTGAAGCTTAGTGCCTATGATATAAGATATGAGCCTAGGACAGCCATCAAATCCCAAGCATTAGCTGACTTTGTGGCTGATTTCAGTAGTGATTTACAAAAAGAAGCTGAGTTAGAAGTCCAGCAGCTAGAGGAGACCAAGGATCCTTGGATACTCTATACTGATGGATCCTCAAATGTCAAAGGCACAGGGCTTGGAATACTACTAAAATCACCACAGGGGGACATAATACCCCACTCTATAGCTTGTGAGTTCCAAACCACTAACAATGAGGCTGAATATGAAGCCTTAATTGCTGGTTTGCAAATTGCTAAGCATATGGGGATCAGGTATCTTGAGGTACATGTAGATTCATTGTTAATTACAAACCACTTTAATGGATCCTATGCTGTTAAAGGTGAAAAGCTAACCAAATATTTAGAGATAGTCAAAGAATTGGCACTCTCCTTTGTTTCCTTTAGTTTGACACAGGTACCAAGGGAAGAAAATACAGAAGCTGATGCATTGGCTAACTTAGGATCATCTTTGAAGATCCCGAAGGATATCAAGATCCCTATTATCCATATCCTGACCCCGGCCATCGAGGATCATGCGGCCATGGAGATAGGGCAAGATTCTGCAACTATCCCTAGTGAGGATACTCAATCTCATTCAGGATCAAGATCATGGATTTCACCAATCATGAGATACTTACAACATGGAGAGATTCCTACAGGAGAAAACCCTAGGGCTTTCAAAATTAAGGTATCTCAATTCACAATTTTAAATAATATGTTGTATAGACGATCTCTTGCAGGACCATACTTAAGATGCATTGAGGATCCTGAAATCCAAGAAGTTTTAAAAGACTTCCATGAAGGAGATTGTGGAAACCACACTGGGGGCAGGGCATTATTCTCAAGGATCCTGAGGACAGGATACTACTGGCCAACCATGAAGAGAGATGCTGTGGAGTATGCTAAAAGATGTGATCCTTGTCAGAGACACAGCAATATCCTTCATCAACCAGCTGAATTTTTGCATCCGATATCCTCCTCTTGGCCATTTATGAGATGGGGTATGGATATAGTTGGTAAGCTCCCTAAGGCACCTGGTGGAAAAGTATTCATGCTGGCTATGACTGATTACTTCTCCAAGTGGATAGAGGCTGAAG
This sequence comes from Helianthus tuberosus, assembly GCA_030545235.1. Taxonomy (NCBI): domain Eukaryota; kingdom Viridiplantae; phylum Streptophyta; class Magnoliopsida; order Asterales; family Asteraceae; genus Helianthus; species Helianthus tuberosus. The sequence continues at coordinate 377 of JARYGA010018876.1, read as the reverse complement.
CTTTTGCCCAAGTCAGAGAAAAGGAAGTTATATCCTTCATTAAAAGAAATATTATAACTAGATGTGGAATTCCTTCTGAAATTATATGTGATAATGGTTCCCAATTCATTGGGGGCAGAACCACTAACTTTTGTGACAGCTGGGGGATTAAGATGATAACATCAACACCAGTCCACCCACAAGCTAATGGTCAAGCAGAATCATCCAACAAGATCATCATCAATAATTTGAAGAAGAAGCTTGGATCTAAGAAAGGGAAATGGGCAGAAGAACTACCTTATGTGCTTTGGGCTGATAGGACAACCCCTAAGAATGCTACTGGTCAAACGCCATTCTCTTTGGTATTTGGGGCAGAATCAGTGATCCCAACAGAAATG